>CM060311.1:1382160-1387160 GCA_030674185.1 Monoplex corrugatus | reverse complement strand
CAAAAGGTGACTGTCATGTAGTTACAGATTGCTTGGTGCATCAAAAGGTGACTGTCATGTAGTTACAGATTGCTTGGTGCATCAAAAGGTGACTGTCATGTAGTTACAGATTGCTTGGTGCATCAAAAGGTGACTGTCATGTAGTTACAGATTGCTTGGTGCATCAAAAGGTGACTGTCATGTAGTTACAGATTGCTTGGTGCATCAAAAGGTGACTGTCATGTAGTTACAGATTGCTTGGTGCATCAAAAGGTGACTGTCATGTAGTTACAGATTGCTTGGTGCATCAAAGGGTGACTGTCATGTAGTTACAGATTGCTTGGTGCATCAAAGGGTGACTGTTATGTAGTTAAGATTGCTTGGTGCATCAAAAGGTGACTGTTATGTAGTTACAGATTGCTTGGTGCATCAAAAGGTGACTGTTATGTAGTTACAGATTGCTTGGTGCATCAAAAGGTGACTGTCATGTAGTTACAGATTGCTTGGTGCATCAAAAGGTTGATGACTGTGGCATCAAGTACGTAGTTACAGATTGCTTGGTGCATCAAAAGGTGACTGTCATGTAGTTACAGATTGCTTGGTGCATCAAAAGGTGACTGTCATGTAGTTACAGATTGCTTGGTGCATCAAAAGGTGACTGTCATGTAGTTACAGATTGCTTGGTGCATCAAAAGGTGACTGTCAGTAGTTATAGATTGCTTGGTGCATCAAAAGGTGACTGTCACGTAGTTATAGATTGCTTGGTGCATCAAAAAGGGTGACTGTCATGTAGTTTACAGATTGCTTGGTGCATCAAAAGGTGACTGTCATGTAGTTACAGATTGCTTGGTGCATCAAAAGGTGACTGTCATGTAGTTACAGATTGCTTGGTGCATCAAAAGGTGACCATGTCATGTAGCTTTACAATTGACTTAGTGGTGCATCAAAAGGTGACTGTCATGTAGTTACAGATTGCTTGGTGCATCAAAAGGTGACTGTCATGTAGTTATAGATTGCTTGGTGCATCAAAGGGTGACTGTTATGTAGTTATAGATTGCTTGGTGCATCAAAAGGTGACTGTTATGTAGTTACAGATTGCTTGGTGCATCAAAAGGTGACTGTTATGTAGTTACAGATTGCTTGGTGCATCAAAAGGTGACTGTCATGTAGTTACAGATTGCTTGGTGCATCAAAAGGTGACTGTCATGTAGTTACAGATTGCTTGGTGCATCAAAAGGTGACTGTCATGTAGTTACAGATTGCTTGGTGCATCAAAAGGTGACTGTCATGTAGTTACAGATTGCTTGGTGCATCAAAAGGTGACTGTCATGTAGTTATAGATTGCTTGGTGCATCAAAAGGTGACTGTCATGTAGTTATAGATTGCTTGGTGCATCAAAAGGTGACTGTCATGTAGTTACAGATTGCTTGGTGCATCAAAAGGTGACTGTCATGTAGTTACAGATTGCTTGGTGCATCAAAAGGTGACTGTCATGTAGTTACAGATTGCTTGGTGCATCAAAAGGTGACTGTCATGTAGTTACAGATTGCTTGGTGCATCAAAAGGTGACTGTCATGTAGTTACAGATTGCTTGATAAACATTGTAATTATTATTATTATTATAAACAGTCCATTTCCCTCTGCCTCAACATTTTCCTATTTTCAGTTTGAACATGGTGACGATCCCGTCATCACCTTCTTCACTACACCCTTTAGTTACAACTCTTTTAACTTTAACCCTTTGACACCGGCACACTGTCCACCAGCTCTCGGCAGTGTCAACCATGCTGGCAAAGCAAAAACTTAACCCACTGACTCCCTCATTCTATCCACCAGCTTCCTGCTTAAACAGCACACTGTCCTTACTGTACTTAAACAGCACATTGTCCTTAATGTACTTAAACAGCCCATTGTCTTTACTGTACTTAAACAGCACATTGTCCTTAATGTACTTAAACAGCACATTGTCCTTAATGTACTTAAACAGCACACTGTCCTTACTGTACTTAAACAGCACATTGTCCTTACTGTACTTAAACAGCACATTGTCCTTACTGTACTTAAACAGCACATTGTCCTTACTGTACTTAAACAGCACACTGTCCTTACTGTACTTAAACAGCACATTGTCCTTACTGTACTTAAACAGCACACTGTCCTTACTGTACTTAAACAGCACATTGTCCTTACTGTACTTAAACAGCACACTGTCCTTACTGTACTTAAACAGCACATTGTCCTTACTGTACTTAAACAGCACATTGTCCTTACTGTACTTAAACAGCACATTGTCCTTACTGTACTTAAACAGCACATTGTCCTTACTGTACTTAAACAGCACACTGTCCTTACTGTACTTAAACAGCACTTTGTCCTTACTGTACTTAAACAGCACTTTGTCCTTACTGTACTTAAACAGTACATTGTCCTTACTGTACTTAAACAGCACATTGTCCTTACTGTACTTAAACAGTACATTGTCCTTACTGTACTTAAACAGCACATTGTCCTTACTGTACTTAAACAGCACATTGTCCTTACTATACTTAAACAGCACTTTGTCCTTACTGTACTTAAACAGTACATTGTTCTTACTGTACTTAAACAGCACTTTGTCCTTACTGTACTTAAACAGCATATTGTCCTTACTGTACTTAAACAGCACTTTGTCCTTACTGTACTTAAACAGCACATTGTCCTTACTGTACTTAAACAGCACTTTGTCCTTACTGTACTTAAACAGCACTTTGTCCTTAATGTACTTAAACAGCACATTGTCCTTAATGTACTTAAACAGCACATTATCTTTAATGTACTTAAACAGCACTTTGTCCTTAATGTACTTAAACAGCACTTTGTCCTTACTGTACTTAAACAGCACTTTGTCCTTAATGTACTTAAACAGTACATTGTCCTTACTGTACTTAAACAGCACTTTGTCCTTAATGTACTTAAACAGCACATTGTCCTTACTGTACTTAAACAGACATTATCCTTAATGTACTTAAACAGCACTTTGTCCTAATGTACTTAAACAGCACTTTGTCCTTAATGTACTTAAACAGCACATTGTCCTTAATGTACTTAAACAGCACTTTGTCCTTAATGTACTTAAACAGCACTTTGTCCTTAATGTACTTAAACAGCACATTGTCCTTAATGTACTTAAACAGCACATTGTCCTTACTGTACTTAAACAGCACTTTGTCCTTACTGTACTTAAACAGCACTTTGTCCTTACTGTACTTAAACAGCACATTTGTCCTTACTGTACTTAAACAGCACATTGTCCTTACTGTACTTAAACAGCACATTGTTGTACGTACTGTACCAAACACACTGACAATGACGTAACAAGACATTGAACCACTGACAATGACATGACACATGACAGTGACATGACATGCAATGACAGTGACAATGACATGACAATGACAATGACAGTGACAATGACAATGACAATGACCAATGACAATGACCATGACAATGACAATGACAGTGACAATGACAGTGACAATGACAGTGACAATGACAATGACAATGACAGTGACAATGACATGACAGTGACATGACAATGACAATGACAGTGACAATGACAATGACAATGACAGTGACAATGACAGTGACAATGACATGACAGTGACATGACAATGACAATGACAGTGACAATGACAATGGCAATGACAGTGACAATGACAATGACAGTGACAATGACAAGTGACAATGACAATGACAGTGACAATGACAATGACAATGACAGTGACAATGACAATGACCTGACAATGACAATGGCAATGACAATGACAGTGACAATGACAGTGACAATGACAGTGAACAATGACAATGACAATGACAATGACAATGACAATGACAGTGACAATGACAGTGACAATGACAGTGACAATGACAGTGACAATGACAGTGACAATGACATGACAATGACAATGACAGTGACAATGACAGTGACAATGACAGTGACAATGACATGACAAGTGACAATGACAGTGACAATGACAGTGACAATGACAGTGACAATGACAATGAAGAACTAATGACAGTGACAATGACAATGACAATGACAATGACAATGGCACCTTATTGTCCAAAGGGAAATGTTACTGCAAAGTCCAGGCCACTTTTCAAACTTGTCGCTGGTAATCTACATCTGCCTAAGAGAGAGAGAGAGAGAGAAGAGAAGACAGACAGACAGACAGACAGACAGACAAGACAAAGACTTAGAGAGAAAGAGAGAAACGGAGACAAACAGACAGATTGACTAAGACAGACAGGCAGACGAAACACACGCACACAAACACGCACGCGCACATGAACACATATGCACTCACGCGCACGCACACACACACACACATACACAAACACACACACGCACACACAGATGTACGCACACAAACACACACACATATACACACGCACACGCTTGTACACACACACATACATACACACACACAGGTGCACGCACACAAACACACACACATATACACACGCACACATGTACACACACACATACACACACACATGTATACACACACACACACACACATGTACACACACACATGTACACACACACATACACAAAAGACCAGCATTGGTTAAGAGTATGTGTTTGTGTAATGTTTGTGCCTCCGTGCGTCCGTGTGTGTGTGAGAGAGAGAGAGAGAGAGAGAGACAAAGACCGAAACAGAGACAGAGAGGGTGTGTGTGTGCGTGTACGTATGTACATATGTAGGTGTGTGAACGTGCGTGCGTGCGTGTGTGCGCGTGCGCACGCGCAGTGTTTCATAGATCCTGAAATGCCGACATAGTGTTTCATAGATCCTGAAATGCCGACGTAGTGTTTTACAGATCCTGAAATGCCGACGTAGTGTTTCATAGATCCTGAAATGTCCACGTAGTGTTTTATAGATCCTGAAATGCCGACGTAATGTTTCATAGATCCTGAAATGTCCACGTAGTGTTTCATAGATCCTGAAATGTCCACGTAGTGTTATAGATCCAATGTC
>CM060311.1:1374660-1377160 GCA_030674185.1 Monoplex corrugatus | reverse complement strand
TGAAATGAACATCGTTTCTTATTCCCAGCTTGCAATGATTTATTCACGTTGATCTCCTTTACCATTTAAATTGGCGTGTACTTCTGATTTGAAAACGAAATGAAATATAGGGTTAGGGTTAGAGACATGACGAGGGTACCTATAAAAATTTACTCTAACCCTGATCGAAAGAGACAGGGTTATGGTTTTAATTCTATGACTTGCAGACTTATGGTTTTAATTCTAAGACTTGCAGAGTTTTTGTTTTAATTCTACGACTTGCAGTGTTATGGTTTTAATTCTAAAACTTGCCGTAAAGTTTAAAACTTACTACAATCCTAATCGAAAGAAACAGGGTTGTGGTTTTAATTGTAAGACTTGCAGGATTGCGGTTTTAATTCTAAAACTTGCTGTAAGATCTAATCTTAAAAATTTCTTTAATTCTAACCAAAAGAGACAGGGTTAGGGTTTAATTCTATGTTGCTCTAACCCTAACCTAAAAGACCAAGTAGAAAGCGAAGTTTACCCATAATCTGGAGTCCGTAGGACAGTGAGGCGATAGAGACGTGAATTCTTCTTTCAGTTAGTATGATGATGGCGATGCCCGTTCCTATGACTCTTGCTCTTCCTCTCTGTCTCTGTTTGCCTCTCTCTGTCTCTTTCTGTCTGTCTGTCTGTATGTATGTCTGTCTGTTTGTCTCTACCTGTCTGTCTGTCTCTCTCTCTGTCTGTCTGTCTGTTTGTCTCTCTGTCTGTCTGTCTGTCTGTCTGTTTGTCTCTCTGTCTGTCTGTCTGTCTGTTTCTCTCTCTCTCTCTCTCTCTCTCTCTCTCTCTCTCTCTCTCTCTCTCTCTCTCTCTCGTTCGTTTTCAAATTCATTTTTAGGGGGGAAAAAATATATCAGGCTGTGGCAAGCGTTCGACATTTTTTTTTACATTTTTGTTTGTTTGTTTATAAGATATGACGATTGTTTGTTTATTTATAAGATATGACGATTGTTTTCTGGGTTGCTTGTTAGGAAGTCAACAAACAGTAGGGGTGTTGACTAAGGGAGTGTATCAAAACGATACCAAGGGAGGTGACTTTCATGCATGTGTATTTGTTTCTTGTTGGCTTTTTTGTGTCTTCCCTAATCTCTTCCACACCTACCTTGCCAACCCCACTTGTTACCCTGCCAACCCCGCTTGTTACCCTGCCAACCCCGCTTGTTCCTGGGCTACAGTGGATGGGGACTGGAGTGGAACACACAGGGAGAGACAGAGAGAGACAGATAGAGAGACAGAGAGAGACAGAGACAGAGTGATAAGAGACACACTGACACTGACACATGGTTTATTGTGAAGGCCACCGACCCATACACAAACCAGGGACTGGGGGGAGGGGATTACATTGTTAACATACACCATGCCTACTTTTCATTCGTCGTCCGTTTTGTAGTAGCAATGTACAGACATTTTCAGACTGTTTCCTCTTCTCGAAGCTTTAAAGCATAAAATATGAACATTGCCAATTTTCTGGAATGTTCTGAATTTTTACACTCTAGGGCCATACTCCATGAAGGATCAGTGCTGTTTCCAATGATTCCTTGTAAATGCTTATTTCTGATGTCTTTATAGACTGGACAATCGAACAGAAAATGGGATTCATCTTCTATAATATTTTGACAAAAGGGGCAGCTTTTTCTAGCATAGTTTTCTGTTAAATATCGATTGTTTACACTCAATTCGTTTATGCCTAACCTGAATCTGATCAGACAGTCTCGGAATTTCTTGATAGTTACGTCATTAATATATTTGTCTGGTTCACGGAGTGATTTAAATTGGCGATAGGCAGAATATCTATCGCTATTGAGATTTTACAGTTCCATTCTTCTTTAAATCGCCCTTTGAGTATTTTACTGTTCCATTCTTCTTTAAATCGCCCTTTGAGTATTTTACTGTTCCATTCTTCTTTAAATCGCCCTTTGAGTATTTTACTGTTCCATTCTTCTTTAAATCGCCCTTTGAGTATTTTACTGTTCCATTCTTCTTTAAATCGCCCTTTGAGTATTTTACTGTTCCATTCTTCTTTAAATCGCCCTTTGAGTATTTTACTGTTCCATTCTTCTTTAAATCGCCCTTTGAGTATTTTACTGTTCCATTCTTCTTTAAATCGCCCTTTGAGTATTTTACTGTTCCATTCTTCTTTAAATCGCCCTTTGAGTATTTTACTGTTCCATTCTTCTTTAAATCGCCCTATCATTTTTTGCTTAAAAGATGCCAAGAAACTTGACTCGTTAGTCACGCCCTTTATCCATACTTCTTGAAATCCACACTCTTCTAGACACTCTTTAATATTTCTAGCCCAGTTCTTATTTTCACTCTTTTGCTCCCCATCTAGACTATTTAAGAGCATGGTGTAAGCCTGTTTTGGTAATCTTGATGCTGGCAATTTAATAAGTTTTAACCATTACCACAGTGCTGCAATGGTACTTTGAACGTAAAGATACCTCCCGGTTTCTCCATATATCATATAGTTTGGTAT
>CM060311.1:1359660-1369660 GCA_030674185.1 Monoplex corrugatus | reverse complement strand
ATTTATCTTTGTTTCGTGTTGGCCTAGCGGGCAATAAATAAGTATAGACAGTAATTAAGCATGAGATATAAACACATACGTACATACATAAGTACATACACACATACATACATACATACATGTATGTATACACACACATACACACTCGCACACACACACGCATATATCTATCTATATATGTATATACATATATATGTATGTAATATTATATATATATATATATATATATTACACACATATACATATATATATATATATGAGTGTGTGTGAGTGTGTGTGTATGTGTGTGTGTGTGTGTGTGGAGAGAGAGAGAGAGAGAGAGAGATTTATATATATATATGTGTGTGTGTGCGTATGCATGCATGAATACACGCACATATGCTTTTCGCGCTTGTGCGTGTGTCTGTCTACACCCATGTACATATGTGTGTTTGTGTGTTTGTCCCCATAGGCACCAGGTGTATATATGTGTGTTTGTGTGTTTTGTCCCCATAGGCACCAGGTGTATATATGTGTGTTGTGTGTTTGTCCCCATAGACACCAGGTGTATATATGTGTGTTTGTGTGTTTTGTCCCCATAGGCACCAGGTGTATATATGTGTGTTTGTGTGTTTGTCCCCATAGGCACCAGGTGTATATATGTGTGTTTGTGTGTTTGTCCCCATAGGCACCAGGTGTATATATGTGTGTTTGTGTGTTTTGTCCCCATAGACACCAGGTGTTTATATGTGTGTTTGTGTGTTTGTCCCCATAGGCACCAGGGTATATATGTGTGTTTGTGTGTTTGTCCCCACAGGCACCAGGTGTTATATATGTGTGTTTGTGTGTTTGTCCCCACAGGCACCAGGTGTATATATGTGTGTTTGTGTGTTTGTGTGTTTGTCCCCACAGGCACCAGGTGTATATATGTGTGTTTGTGTGTTTGTCCCCACAGGCACCAGGTGTATATATGTGTGTTTGTGTGTTTGTCCCCAAAGGCACCAATGTATATATGTGTGTTTGTGTGTTTGTCCCCACAGGCACCAATGTATATATGTGTGTTTGTGTGTTTGTCCCCACAGGCACCAATGTATATATGTGTGTTTGTGTGTTTGTCCCTACAGGCACCAGGTGTATATATGTGTGTTTGTGTGTTTGTCCCCACAGGCACCAGGTCCTGGCACGTACAACACGACGGACCCCAGCGGCTACAAGGACCGGGCACCGCTGTACAGCATGACCAGCCGTAATGTCATGCCTGGTGACACCACACAGAAACCTGGACCTGGACAACACAGCCCCGAAACTGTCAGTTCTTCTCTGTCTGTCTGTCTGTCTGTGTCTGTCTGTCTCTCTGTCTGTCTGTCTGTCTCTCTGTCTGTCTCTGTCTGTCTCTGTCTGTCTGTCTGTCTGTCAGTCAGTCAGTCTCTCTCTCTCTCTCTCTGTCTGTCTTTGTGTCTGTCTCTGTGTCTGTCTGTCTCTCTCTGTCTGTGTCTGTCTGTCTGTCTGTCTGTCTGTCTGTGTCTGTCTCTGTGTCTGTTTGTCTGTCTGTCTGTCAATCGCTCTCTCTGTCTGTGTCTATCTATCTGTCTGTCTGTATTCCAAAACAGCATTCAATAAGATGACAAGCATTCTAGCCAAGAAATGCCTATCAATTAACATCAGGAAGAGAGTTCTTGAATGTTATATAGAACCAATAATGTTAAACGGTTGTGAGGTGTGGACAGTCAACAAGCATGTCTGTGTCTGCCTGTCTGACTGACTGCCTGTCTGCGTCTGCCTGTCTGTGTCTGCCTGTCTGTGTCTGCCTGTTTCTGTTTGTACCTGTCCTTTTTGCCTGCCTATCAGTCTGTATCTTTTTGTCCTTTGTATCTGCTTACCTGTCTCTCTGTCTGCCTGTCTCTCTGTCTGTGTCTGCCTGTCTGTGTCTGACTGTCTGCCTGTCTGTGTCTGACTGTCTGACTGTCTGCCTGTCTGTGTCTGACTGTCTGCCTGTCTGTGTCTGACTGTCTGCCTGTTTTTATGTGTCCTTTCCGTCTGCCCGTCTGTCTGTTTATAATCAAATAAAGTAAAAGACATATCCATGGCTATGATTAGCTTTGATAATGTTGGTGTGGCTGTGTGCACGTAACAATCAATTATTTCGTAGTAAAATGTACTTTATCTTTTCATTTGTTGTATAATAAAATAAAATAAAAATAAAATAAAATAATAAAAATAAAAAAAATAAAATAAAATAAAATTTAAAAAAATAAAATAAAATAAAATAAAGTAAAAGACATATCCAAGGCTATGAATAACTTAATGATGTTGGTGTGGGAATGTGCAGGTAACGATCAATTATTTCATTGCAAAATGTATCTAATCTTTTCATCTGCTGTATCATAAAAGAAAAGAAATGGAAGTAAAATAAAATAAATAGTGAAATATAATAAAACAAAGTAAGAGATATCCATGGCTATAATTAGCTCTAATAATGTTGGTGTGAGCAGGTGACAATCCAGTTATTTTGTGGTGAAATGTATCTTATCTCTTTATCTGCTATATTGTAAAAGAAGAGAAAATAAAGTAAATTGAAGTATTGTGAAATATGAATTGAAATACCTAGACTCATGAGCTGGCCAGGTCTTGAGGCCCTACCTAGACTATGTTTTATCTAGTCTATATTTTATACTGGTATTTTATCAGTCTGCCACTGGAATAAAAATCAGGGTTTGTCTGGGATGGCACATTAGCTATGTGGTGTTGGTGTGTGCAGGTGTCAATCAACAAGGTGAAGCAGCCAGTATTCAGCTTTGGCATCCGTCACTCGCAATACCTGGCTCCTCTAATTGTGGAGGTGCCAGAATAAACCCTGGACCTGGACCTGGGCCGTCAATCTTGGGCCATGTCAACACGGTCCTGAACGCATCCAAACACCCCCTCTCCCCCTGCTACTTCATGCAACCTTGCCCTCTACAATGTCATCATGTTTTTGTTAACTCTTTGGCTCCCTCACGCTATCCACCAGCTTTCTTTTTAGCTTGGTAAACGGGGTGAGGGATTGAAAGGGTTAAGTGTTAATCTTTTTGAGGTACTGTTTTCGTGACATATTTCCACACAGAGAAAACAAAAGTTTGATATCACTTTATATCTTCCATTGTAATTTTAGGAAGATGCGTAAAACAAAATCTGAATAAATCTGTTGAGTCTCTGTACACTTTGGATTCATGTTGAGTCTCTGTACACTTTGGATTCATGTTTTGGATTCATGTTGAGTCTCTGTACACTTTGGATTCATGTTGAGTCTCTGTACACTTTGGATTCATGTTGTCATGTATGTGATGTGCTGTTTCACCCTCTACGCTTTTTAAGGATGGTAATCTAACGGCTTTGAGCGTTGGCAGAACTTTGGTGTCAGTTTTGGAGATTTCGCGTCAGGTCAACATCGCAAGTGTTAGAGAACAGTTTGTCAGTGCACTCAGAATCCTGTGAGCGTGTCCGTCCATGTCGTAGATCTTGTGGTTTCTATGTACATACACGTAGTCAACATTTTATCGTCGTCATTTCATTCCGTCCACACTTTTTATTTTATTTAAATCATGGTTTTGTTTCTTTTGGAGTTTGTTTTGTGCATCGTTCTTTTATGTTTCCATCTCTAGATACACTCGTATAAAATGACTTAAAGAAGTAACTGAATTTCAAAACCACTGCAGACTTTTCCTATGACAATGCTGTGATATTCATTTTACGTACACTCGTTTCTTTTTTTCAGAATAGTTATGAATCTGGTTGGTAGTCGTTTTCTTTTAAATAAAGGATCATTCTCAATATTGTTTATTTATTTATTTATTATTTGCTGTCATTTTTCGGATTCTCGAAAGGAAGTGTTACAGAATAAAAGGTGTGCTGTTATACCACAGTCATGTTGGGAGTATTGGATTGATGCATGCTCTCTGTCTGTCTCGCTGTCTGTCTGTCTGTCTGTCTGTCTGTCTGTCTGTCTCTGTCTCTCTCTCTCTCTCTCGCTCTCGCTACTCCCTTTCTCTCCCCCATCTCACTCTCCATCTAACAGTGTTGCCCCCACCTTCTGAAAAAGAAATCTTAAAAACTGCTAAACTTTCTAAGTTCTGTTCTAAAAACTGCAACAAAATAAATGTAATAAATAACTGACCAAACAAAGGACAAATAAATGTATAAAAACGATTCAGTCCTATGACGGATTCTTGATCATCTGGATTTCAAACCACATGAATTAAACTTGAAATTATCACTAACAAACATATACTATTAGTGTATCTTTACATTAATCAAAATTCGAGATTATAATAATAATAATAATAATATATTTTATTTATATAGCGCAAAATCTTGACAAAATCAAATCTAAGCGCTGAGCGTATACATGCATACATACCTACATACATATGAGCGTATACATGCATACATACATGCATACATACTTACATACATAAATCTAAGCTGAGCGTATACATGCATACATACATACATACATAAATCTAAGCGTATACATACATATACATACATACATACATACGTACGCACATGCATACATAATAATTACAACATTTATACAGCGCAAATCTCGACAAAATCAAATCCAAGCGCCGAAAAGACACACACGCACACACGCACGCACGCACACACACGCACACACACCACACACACACACACACACACACACACACACACACACACACACACACACACACACACACACACACACACACATGCATGGCCACAAATGGGGAGAAAAGAATAAAAGCAATAAAAGCAAGAATAAAACCAATGGAAAACCACAGAAAGCACATCATATACAATTATATATTAAAACAAAGTGATTCCCCTCCGAGCGGAGACAGGCTGCAGAGGGGGGTTGAGTGAGGTTAGGATTTTATGCAGAGAGAAAAGGTGAGTTTTGAGAGCGGACTTGAAGGAGGCAAAAGTAGGTTGCTGACGGACTGAGAGAGGAAGTTTGTTCCAGGAGAGTGGACCAGAAACAGAGAAGGCTCGTGGACCATAGGTATTGAGCTTAGTGCGTGGAAAGCGAAAAGTCAGAGGATCGGAGGCAGAGCGGAGGGTACGTGAGGGAACATAGATCTCAAGTAGGCTTGACAGGTAATCGGGGGCTGCGTTATTGAGGCTTTTGTAGCACATGGTGTCTAGTTTGTACTGTATGCGCTTTGATACAGGGAGCCAGTGAAGTTGTGCCAGGAGAGGAGATATGTGGTCAGCTTTTTTCTTTTTGAGTACAAGGCGTACAGCATTGTTTTGAATGCGCTGTAGGATGTGAATGGTGGAGGCAGGAAGACCAGACAGGAGTGAATTGCAATAGTCAATGCGAGACATTATGAAGGAGAGAACGAGTTTTGCAGTTGTTTCGACAGAGAGATACTTCCTGATCAGGCTTATACGATGGAGATGATAGTAGCAAGATCTGGCAGTTTGAGAAACAAAGTTGTTCATGGAGAGGGTAGAGTCAATGCAGACACCAAGGTTTTTAGCTGAATCAGAAATTGGGACTGATGTGTTACATAATGGGAGAGAAAGAGGAGGCAGCTGGGAAAGTTTCTGACGGGTGCCAATGAGGATAGCTTCTGTCTTGTCGTCATTAAGCTGAAGTCTATTGTGTGTCATCCAGTTCTTAATGTCCGAGTAACACTCAGTGGTGCGAGTCAACAGGCGCTGTATATTATCAGGTGAGTCACTATCTTGAAGTTGGGTGTCATCAGCATAGAAGTGGTGTTTTATAGAGTGGGAGTTGATGATGGTGGACAGGGGGGAGGTATAAAGAGTGAAAAGAACAGGGCCAAGGACAGATCCTTGTGGAACACCACAGGTCAGGTATGCAGATTGAGAGTAAGTGCCATTGATGAGAACAGTTTTTTTTCTGTTTGATAAATACGAAGTGAAAAAGGAGAGAGCAATGTCAGAGATGCCAAAAGTATGATGAAGTCTAGAAAGGAGAATACCATGGTCAATGGTATCGAAGGCTGCAGACAGATCAAGGAGTGTGAGGAGAGAGACTTTGCCAGTATCAGTTGCAAGGAGGAGATTGTTGAGAATGTGTAGTAGGGCAGTTTCAGTGCTATGGCACTGGCGGTAGGCTGACTGGAAAGGATTGAGGAGATTGTTGGCAGACAGGTGAGAGTTCAGCTGGTTGAGGACGACCTTTTCAAGGAGTTTTGACAAGAAAGAGAGATTAGAGATAGGCCTGTAATTTTTCAGTTCATTTGGGTCTAAATTGTGTTTCTTGAGGAGAGGGTGAACAATAGCAGACTTGAAAGAATCTGGGACAGTTCCAGTTTGAAAAGAAGTGTTGATGATGTCAGTGATGAATGGGAGGAGAGTAGGGAGACAATCGGAGTAGAGAGAACCTGGAAGAGGATCCAGTTCGCAGGTTTTGAACGACATGGATCTGATTGTGTTGAAAATTTCTTCTTGTGAGACTGGGGTAAAAGTAGTAAGAGGTGTGCCAGAGAAGGAAGGGTCAGGTGGGCATGGTTGACAGGGTGTCCTGTCAAGCCTGTCACGAAGAGTTTGTATTTTGGTGGTGAAATACTTGGAGAATACAGATGGGAGTTCTTCATTTGTATGTTTTGTTGGGAGAGGTAAGTCTTTTCGTGTGCCAAGGAGATGATTCATGGTTGTAAAGAGTTCTTTTGAAGAAGAGGCATTCAGGATTTTGGTTTGGAAATAGCTTGTTTTTGCAAATGCAATGAGGGTGGATACTTTTGTTTTAGAGGCTTGGAAAAGTTGCCTGTGTACAGTGAGTTTGGATTTGCGCCAGCGGCGCTCTGCTCTGCGGCGGGCACGTTTTGCACAGGCTATCTCATGAGTGAGCCAGGGGGTAGGGGGGCGGTCAGGTAAAAGACGGGTTGTGGCTGGAGCATGAGTGTCCAGAAGATGGTGGAGAGTAGTATAGAATTCATCGGCAAGGTTATGTGACTTTTCAGAAAGGAGACGGGAGGCATCAGATGAAAATGTGGAGAGGTCGATAGATTTGAGATTGCGTCGAGTCACTGTGCGCGTGGTACGGGAAGGAGGAGAAATGTCAAGAGAACAGAGAATTGCAGAGTGGTCAGATGGAAGGGCTGAAGTTAGACGGGTAGAAAGAACTAAGCAGTTGTTAGTAGCTGAATTGTGGTGATCACGAGAAATGATCCAGTCAAGAATGTGACCTTTTTGATGGGTTGGTTCAGAAATGTGTTGAGTCATATTGTGATTGGACAGAGAGTTGATGATATGTCTTGTGTCATAACGGTGAGTGTTGTCATAGTGGACATTGATGTCACCTAGAATGATGAGATTTCCAGGTAAGAGGCAGTAGTGGTCAAGCAGTTGGTCAAAGTCAGAGAGAAACGTGGATGTGGTGAGTTTGTTGGCAGAGCTAGGTGGAGGTCGATAGACACAGGAGAAGGTGATGGGGTGAGGGGTGGATTGGAAGGATACTTCAACGTGCTCGAAAGAAGGATGGGAGAAAGGCAGAGACTGCGAGAAAGACAGGCGGGAATGGAGTGAGTCGTTGTAGAGGATGGCGATACCGCCACCTCGAGATGAGCGATGGAAAGAAGCAAGCCTGTAACCACTCGGAGTGAGACTCGCATGTATAGGTTCATGACCAAGGGGGTTAAGCCATGTTTCGGTGATAAAAGCAATGTCAACATGCTCATCTGCGATAAAGTCAGCAATGACATCGGCTTTGCCATCAGTGCATGTTGACTGAGCGTTAAAAAGGCATAGTTTTAGTTTATCACAATTCGGCGGCCGAGGTGGAGACGAAGGCAGCACCGACGGGACAGAAGACGAAGGCGACACCAGTGGGGCAGAAGATGAAGGCAGCAACGACGGGACAGAAGACGAAGGAGGCATCCGCAGGACAGAAGACGAAGGCGGCACCAGTGGGACAGAAGACAAAGGCAGCACCAGCGGGACAGAAGATGAGGGCAGCACCGGCGGGACAGAAGGTGAAGGCGGCACCGGCGGGACAGAAGGCGAAGGCGAAGACGGTAGAGGAGGAGACGAAGTTTGCAGCAGCAAGGTCGAGTGCAGGGGCAGTGGAGGAGACGAAGAAGCAGAAGACGAAAAGTGGTGTCGGACTGGCACAGCAGGAGGCAGATTGTGCCAAAGTCGGTGGAGACGTCCACCACGACAGGATCGCGCAGTGCGGGGCTTAATTATAATTTGGAAGCATACACTTGAAACTGAGACTGACAGGCAGAGACAATCAGAGGGCATGTCTGAATTGAAATTAGACTGACAAAGACAATCAGAGCGCATGTATATGATATGCTCTCTATAATTTTCCATTGCTTTTATTTTTGCTTTTATTGCTTTTATTCTTTCTCCCCATTTATAGCCATGCGTGTGTGTGTGTGTGTGTGTGTGTGTGTGTGTGTGTGTGTATGTGTGTTGCGTGCGTGCGTGTGTGTGCGTGCGTACGTGCGTGCGTGCGTGTGTGTCTGTTTCAGCGCTTAGATTTGATTTTATCAAGATTTTGCGCTATATAAATATTGTAATTATTATTATTATTATGTCTGAATTGAAATTAGACTGACAATTGACAGACAATCAGAGGGCATGTCTGAATTGAAATTAGACTGACAATTGACAGACAATCAGAGGGCAGGTCTGAATTGAAATTAGACTGACAACTGACAAAGACAATCAGAGCGCATGTCTGAATTGAAATTAGACTGACAATTGACAGACAATCAGAGGGCATGTCTGAATTGAAATTAGACTGACAATCAAAGGCGCATGTCTGAATTGAAATTAGACTGACAATTGACAGACAATCAGAGGGCATGTCTGAATTGAAATTAGACTGACAATTGACAGACAATCAAAGCGCATGTCTGAATTGAAATTAGACTGACAATTGACAGACAATCAGAGGGCAGGTCTGAATTGAAATTAGACTGACAACTGACAAAGACAATCAGAGCGCATGTCTGAATTGAAATTAGACTGACAACTGACAGACACTCAGCATACCTCCGATTCGAAATCAGACTTACTAGGACAGACTTCCAATATATCTCTATATTCATATTGAATTCAAGACAGCCAGGCATACAGTGTTAGCACATTTCTGAATATATCTCTATATTCATATTGAATTCAAGACAGCCAGGCATACAGTGTTAGCACATTTCTGAATATATCTCTATATTCATATTGAATTCAAGACAGCCAGGCATACAGTTTAGCACATTTCTGAATATTACTCTATATTCATATTGAATTCAAGACAGCCAGGCATACAGTGTTAGACATTTCTGATTTTTCTTTATCTATTGATTCAAGACTGCAGGCTACCTCGTGCCTTTACGTATATTTTTTTCAATGATTGCGCTATTAAATTTGTATATTTTTATATATTAAAGGTCTGTTGAAATTAGACTACAATTACACAATTCATGGATTGAATTGAATTAACTAAATGACAGCACAGGCATACAGTGTTAGCACATTTCTGAAATAATCTCTATATTCAAATTGAATTCAAGACAGCCAGGCATCAGTGTTAGAACAATTTCTGAATAATCTCAGTATTCATATTGAATTCAAGACAGCAGCACAGAGGCATTCTGAATTAATTAATGAATTGACAGCAATCAGTTAGCACATTTCTGAATATATCTCTATATTCATATTGAATTCAAAGCCAGGCATACAGTGTTAGCACATATCTGAATATATCTCTATATCATATTGAATTCAAGACAGCCAGGCATACAGTGTTAGCACATTTCGAATATATCTCTAATTCATATTGATTCAAGAAGAGCATACAGTGTTAGACTTCAATATATCTCTATATTCATATTGAATTCAAGACAGCCAGGCATACAGTGTTAGATCATATTCTCTATATTCATATTGATTCAAGACAGCCAGGCATACAGTGTTAGCACATTTCTGAATTTACTCATATTCATATTGAATTCAAGACAGCCAGGCATACAGTGTTAGCACATTTCTGAATATATCTCTATATTCATATTGAATTCAAGAC
>CM060311.1:1304660-1354660 GCA_030674185.1 Monoplex corrugatus | reverse complement strand
GTGTGTGTGTGTGTGTGTATGTGTGTGTGTATGTGTATGTGTGTGTGTAAATCTTAACAACCTTGTCTCAATAAAGAAGCATGTACCCGCACAATGAGTAATGTATATTACCCTGTTATGAACCGGATTTAGATGGTTGGATTACACAAAATCGGTTGTGCTTTGACAAGAACAGAACCTCCTTTTCAAGGGCAAAAAAGTGGGTCATCATGGAAATTGGGTAGCAAACTTTTAATTCATGGATAAGAATGAGGAACAACTTTGTCCAAAAATGAAAGATGAGAAGAAAAAGATTAGCGTCACTTAAATTTTCAATGTCACAACTTAAAAAGGGAAAACAAGGTTTATGTAACGCATTAACATGAAACTGATTGAACACAGTAGTGTTTTGCTTTTGTTTGTTTGTTTTGCTTTAGTTGTTTTCTTGTTATTTTCACAGATTTTGTTGCTGTAGTTGTTGTTTCTTAATGTTGTTGCTGCTGCTTTTGTTGCTATTGTTGCTGTTTCATTTCTGAAGTCTCTAGGTTTTAATGCAGTATTTTTGGCTTACTTGATACATATTCCATGTCTTAATGATATTTCACTATTTATTACTAAATCATGCCTCAAGGACATTTCACAACTCATCAGATTTCAAAATTGTGATGGAACTAACGATAACAGCTGGATGCAAAATGGATCAAGTACAGCACATACTTGATGATTATATTTCTTTATACAGAGGTACGCAGCACACAACACTCTTAAGTGGCGCAGATATATCTCTATCTGTACAAAAATGAAGTGACCACAAACTTGAAAAACACTTTTCTGATCCAACAGCACTGCACCAATCACACTGCACAACAGTCCACTGACAGAAAGCCACCAACATCATCACAGAACCAAACATCTCAGCAACGAACAAGATATAACCATTCACTTTTAAACTTGCTTCAAGAACGCACCTCATTGCACAACCAATGCCATATCGGCCATAGCACAAATGCCATGCAACGGAGACCCACAATAATCATGGCACAGATGTTGTATGTAAGATTGCACATATATGTAAGCAAGGTTTAGCTAATATATATTGAATATACATGTACAATACATCACCGAGACTTGTCATGGAATGTTAAACTTGAGGTGAAGCTTCAACCCTGTTCTTTCATTTCAGTCAAAGAAATGCTGGGTTTACGAATAATCACAGACAGACTACGTGATTACATGCTTAAAAATACAGTATTGTGCGCCAAAATGAACACCACAGATTTTGATGCAATACGACCAACCTGGATGTCAAAAGTTCTCCAAAGTCTAAGATGACAAGAGAGTGGTGATTGAACCAACAGAGTGCAGGTCCACACTGACATCAGAGAGAACACTGCCTATTTCATACACTAACCAACAAACCTGAAAAACGAGTACCTCCATTTTTGTTGCCAGAAATAGCGCAGGCAAATCAACCACCTCTCATTGGCTGTCTAAGCTATTGCAGCTCATTCAAAAACCTTTCACTTTCACAGATACTAAATCTTTCAAGAATAAACCTATGGTAAACCAAACTTCAATCTTTCAAGAATAAACCTATGGTAAACCAAACTTCAATCACAGCACTTTGTGCAAAGGGAACTTCAAAAGCTCAGATTAATCACAATGATTTTAGCACACTATGACCACTACACACTAGCTACAGTGCTTCACACCAGTGGAAGTTCCAGTGCTTTACGTTTCACCACATTCAGTAAGATTTGAACAGTTCGTGATCGTCCAACTAACACATGCAAACATGGAATTCTACATGCAATACCTATGATATGTATCACTTTTCAATAACCAACATAATGATATGTATGGATAGCATACATGCATTTGTCATGTATATCTCTAAATGGGAAATACAAAAATATCTAATGCTGTCTAGCATGACTGCATGTGTAAAACATAATAAAACATTTGATCAATAAAATATAATCATTCTATAAATATACATAAAGTAACATTTGATCAATAAAATATAATCATTCTATAAATATACATAAAGTAACATTTGATCAATAAAATATAATCATTCTATAAATATACATAAAGTAACATTTGATCAATAAAATATAATCATTCTATAAATATACATAAAGTAACATTTGATCAATAAAATACAATCATTCTATAAATATACATAAAGTAACATTTGATCAATAAAATACAATCATTCTATAAATATACATAAAGTAACATTTGATCAATAAAATATAATCATTCTATAAATATACATAAAGTAAAATCTGATGAACTAGGAATGACTTAGAAATTGTGCATGAAAACAGGCACAGAGTATCACGTGCAGTGACTCCATTTTAAGATGAGTATCTTGGTGTGACTTTACACAAACTGCAATGTTACATGAAAAACAATCTCTCCCTCCACCATCCATTCTCTAAAATGTCATCTGAAAAGTGAAAATAATTCTGAACATAATGAAGTCTACAACAGTTGACCTGTCAACACCACATTTAAGTACATACAAAACAAATTAATGAATACTAACTAGATCATCTATGCACTTTTACAACAACAAAAAATTAAAAAAAGCAATTCAGCAATCTGACAAAAAAAGCAGATGACATAAAACCAGAACACCATCAAGCGTATTGAACAATCTTACAAAATAACAAAAAAGCACATCACACTAAAACAGAACACTGTCAATGACTTCATCTATCTGACGGAAAAAGCAGATTACATAAGGGCAGAACACTGTTTAATAACTTGCTATCACATAGCAAAACACAAATTCCTATAAGGTACATAAATTGCCAGATGCAGTATGAAAGATCAGAACTTGTGTAAACCTGTACCACTACAACACAGAAATGTTCTTGCAAGACCACATCCTCTCTTGTCTCTTTCCCCACCTTCCTTCCGCATCTTCCCCTGTCTCCAGTACATGGAGCAGTTTGGGTGGTGATGGTGGTGGATTGTCAAGTTCATTCATTTCCTCAAGATCTGCTCCTTCTTTCGGTGACTGCCTACATGGTCAGGCTACATCTGGCGACGAACAAGGCCATCAAATCTTTTGGTTTTTTCACACATCAGTTCCTGCTTGCTTCCATGGAGGCAGAAGTACGGAACCTAATGGTGCTCCATGTTGTAAGGACCTAAAGGAGTGAGCACTATTCTCATCTGATGCTGATGACCGTACTGACATTTGTGTTACATTGCAAGGTATCGTGGTTTGTTATAAGGAGCCTGCAGGTCTGGTGCCTCTGTCTTCAGCCCTATCTGGTCCATCAAGATCTGACTGTCCGTTTTCCTGTTGCTTTGTCCTTACCGCTGTCAGGCAAATAGTCCTGCTTTCCGTCTGTTTGGACCAAGGGCTAACACCTATAGCCGAGGGCTTGTGGTCTGCAAACTAACTAGACCTGCCAGGTAGGATTCTTTTGCATGGCCAGATCAGGAAAAACAACCATCATACTGTGACAATCTCCACTGTTTCTCACTGCGGACATACAGCCAATGCTTGCACTTGAAGTAGTAAAACAGAGGTGGGGAATAGTGACTGTGATGACTTCTTGTACATCAACTGAAAACTTCAATTGTGGATAACCACAATATCATGTATCCCTGTTATGTTGTAATAACAAACTACTATCATGTATCCCTGTTATGTTGTTATAACAAACTACTACATAAGTGAAAATCGCAGAATGTAAATATCAAATAAACAGCACATCATCTCAACATACTTAAGTTTCAAAAATGAACAGAAACACAAATAATGGACATCAGTGCTGTGTCCACGCAGTCTAGAAAAGACAGCAAGCAGATTTGTAAACAATCAGCTAAAAGATGTGTAAACAGATGTAAACTGATATGTATAAATTGATGTAAATATGTAAAATTAAAAAGAAAAGGAATATAAAAAAGAAACAATACATAAAATCACATTTGCACTTCACCAGTTCCCAATGAAATATGCCGACAGTTGACCAGATTCTGAACATTGTCATTTCAAACATTAAAACATCTCTTCCCCACATCAAAATAAACTGAACACAAAGAATCAAAACTAACCAAAAGAGCAAATAAACAAATGAACGAAATGAACAAAGGAAACAGCATGACATCTCCAAACACACACAACACATCCCTCTCCCAAAATCTTGGTGAACTACTTCTGGTGAATGAATACAAATCTTTTCATTGACTTTTTCTATTAATCAATTAACTGTCTCTTCACACGAACACTGTTGTCTATCAGTTAATTACTGTCTCCTGACATGACCAATAAAACAGAATGAACATCTACATTAAACACAAAGGACACGACAGTTCCAAACACCAACAATACCAAAAGCAAGTGAAGCAGTAAAACAGTAAGTCCTTTTGAGTCAACACTCTGCTGTCTTCCATTAGACCTACGTGCGTGTCTTCTACTGGAACCGTTTCATCGAACGAGCTAAAATCCAGCTACTTGGCTATACCAAGTCTGCTCTGCAGAAACTTGGATGAAACCTTGGCTGCATTTTTCTTCAGATAGTCTGCCCCCTTAAACTTCTGCCAGTCCTCCTCAAACTCGTTGGCGAGAATCTCTGCTCCTTTCTTACGAGTCAGGCCGGTCTCCTCGATACTCAGCTCACACATCTGTAAGTCATCCACACCTGGGAGAGAAGAACAGACAAATACTTCACTTGACAAAGTCATCCACACCTGGGAGAGAAGAACAGACAAATACTTCACTTGACAAAGTCATCCACACCTGGGAGAGAAGAACAGACAAATACTTCACTTGACAAAGTCATCCACACCTGGGAGTGAAGAATACACAAATACTTCTTTTGACAAAGTCATCCACACCTGGGAGTGAAGAATACACAAATACTTCACTTGACAAAGTCATCCATACCTGGGAGTGAAGAATACACAAATACTTCACTTGACAAAGTCATCCACACCTGGGAGTGAAGAATACACAAATACTTCACTTGACAAAGTCATCCACACATGGGAGTGAAGAATACACAAATACTTCACTTGACAAAGTCATCCACACCTGGGAGTGAAGAATACACAAATACTTCACTTGACAAAGTCATCCACACATGGGAGTGAAGAATACACAAATACTTCACTTGACACTGTGTTCTGACATCTGTATATCATACCTTCTACCATTAAAACAACCCTTTCTTGCTTGCTTGATTCTTATTGATTGATTGTTTATTCATTGGTGCTCAATCACACACGTGCTCACAGGCACACACATGCTCACAGGCACACATGCTCACAGGCACACACATGCTCACAGGCACACACATGCTCACAGGCACACACGTGCTCACAGGCACACACATGCTCACAGGCACACACATGCTCACAGGCACACACATGCTCACACACACAGACACACACACTCACTCACTCCTCTAAAAGCACATATGTGAATAAACGTTAAAAGACATAACGCATGAAACACACACACACATACATACACACACACACACACACACACACACACACACACACACACACACACAGAGACACACACACACACTCACTCACTCACTCCAAAGCACATATGTGAATAGACGTTAAATGAAATAACGCATGAAACACACACACACACACACACACACACACACATAGACACACACACACACACACACACACACACACACACACACACACTCTCTCTCTCTCTCTCTCTATGTAATATATATATAGCTGTGGTTTTACCGAAGACTGCTGAGGGTCAAATGGACGGATAGGCGCTCAAATGAAAGCATACTGAATGAGTTGGGTACTACACGCAAGCTTCTAGTACTCATACAACGGAGGAAACTGAAATATGTTGGACACGCAATCCGTAATGAGAGAACAGACTTGATGTCCACTGTCCTCCAAGGTAAAGTGGAAGGAAAGAGAAACAGAGGACGGCCACCTGCATCACTTGCTAGAAACATCACAAACATCAGTGGCAAGAAACTCCAGGAGGTGGTCAGACTTAGCCAAGATCGAGAGTGCTGGAGGCAACTTGTGAGGACATCATGTGCAGCGGCCAACACTGTTCCCGGTGACGCCGACAGGTGAGACAGGTGAGATATATATATATATACATCTTCCCTTACCCCTTAAAGCTTAGATGTTCAAATATGTCAAGGACAATGGCCAAACAAATAAATCATTTAAGTGTCTGTGCCTTGAATATCTCTTTGTCTTTCAACCATTCTACTGGAACAAGCATTGTCTGTCTGTGCCTTGAATATCTCTTTGTCTTTCAACCATTCTACTGGAACAAGCATTGTCTGTCTGTGCCTTGAATATCTCTGTCTTTCAACCATTCTACTGGAACAAGCATTGTCTGTTTGTGCCTTGAATATCTCTTTGTCTTTCAACCATTCTACTGGAACAAGCATTGTCTGTCTGTGCCTTGAATATCTCTTTGTCTTTCAACCATTCTACTGGAACAAGCATTGTCTCTTTGTTTTCAAACACTCTCAAATGAAGCTACAACTCTCCTATTTTAAATATCAACGTCTCAACTGAAATATTACCATCACAAAATCAAAAACAACCCATTCTGGGGTCAATAGACAATTACACACGCTTTCTGTCATCCAAAATATACTGTAAAGTTCAGGCTATTTGGCGCACGGGTACATAAGGCGCACCCACTAAATTATAGAAAAATCTGAACTATATTCACACATAAGCCACACTGGTTTATAAGCCGCACATTTTCAATGGCCAGGTCGATCGCCTTCAACTTGAAGGCTGCTTCGTAGGCATTACGTCACGTTTTCGGCATGATGAGGGTGTACGCTTGAGCAGAGCAGATCTGTATACTGATTCAAATGCTTCAATGTGTGCGGATTTGTTTTAAAAATGTGAACAGTAACAGTTAACACTTTAACGTGAACAGTTAACACTTTAACATGGAGCTCACCGAAAAACTCACGAACGGTAAACATGATTTTGGTGAGTTAAAGAGAAGCTAAGAATATACGAGAACGTGACGCTCCTGGGATCGGGGAAAATCCACAAATAAGCCACATCGTTCTTTAAGCCGCAGGGGTTAAAGCTGGGGGGAAAAGTCGCGGCTTATAGCCCAAACTTTACGGTACACAATATTAAAACACAGACACACACAGACAACAAACAAGCATCAAAAACACTGTACAGCACACATTCATATTTGATTAATGTGGTGAGAATGTATATATATAGGCCAACACATGAATATTGCTGTGTGTGTATGCTGTGTCTGTAACACAGATGTGGTGAAAACAGAAATCAAATTACACAAGCACAGGAAGAAGGAAAAAAAAAAGAAATAATATTACTTCCATCATAGTTTTCCTCACATGCATACACTTCAGTATGAAAGAGAGCACGAAAACTCAAGTAAGGGCCTGAGATAAATTCAAAAGCAGCTGATTGGTGTCAATAGGTCAAGGGGACTGTTGTTCAACTCTTTGACTCCCTCACCCTATCCACCACTGTAAAAACTGAACTGACTCCCTCACCCTATCCACCACTGTAAAAACTGAACTGACTCCATCACCCTATCCACCACTGCAAAAACTGAACTCTGACTCCCTCACTCTATCCACCACTGCAAAAACTGAACTCTCTGACTCCCTCACCCTATCCACCAGCTTCCCTCCCTACCAGGTGAACACTCATTCACTCTGGCTCTGTAAGTGACCAACTGCTGTTGTTAGTAGGAAGCTTGACAGGCAGTACCCTGACATACTGGACAGAACTGGCACTGCTGAACTCCACTGAAATAACCCTTGGCATCAACACACGTTTCTGCACTGAAATGACCCTTGGCATCAACACACTTTTCTGCACTGAAATGACCCTTGGCATCAACACACTTTTCTGCACTGAAATGACCCTTGGCATCAACACACTTTTCTGCACTGAAATGACCCTTAGCATCAACACACTTTTCTGCACTGAAATGACCCTTGGCATCAACACTTTTCTCCACTGAAATGACCCTTGGCATCAACACTTTTCTCCACTGAAATGACCCTTGGCATCAACACACTTTTCTCCACTGAAATGACCTTTGGCATCAACACACTTTTCTGCACTGAAATGATCCTTAGCATCAGCACACTTTTCTGCATTGAAATGACCCTTGGCATCAACACTTTTCTCCACTGAAATGACCCTTGGCATCAACACTTTTCTCCACTGAAATGACCTTTCGCATCAACACACTTTTCTGCACTGAAATAACCCTTGGCATCAACACACTTTTCTGCACTGAAATTACCTTTGGCATCAACACACTTTTCTGCACTGAAATGACCCTTGGCATCAACACATTTTTCTGCACTGAAATGACCCTTGGCATCAACACACTTTTCTGCACTGAAATGACCCTTGGCATCAACACACTGCACTTTTCTGCAATGAAATGACCCTTGGCATCAACACACTTTTCTGCACTGAAATGACCCTTGGCATCAACACACTTTTCTGCACTGAAATGACCCTTGGCATCAACACTTTTCCCCACTGAAATGACCCTTGGCATCAACACACTTTTCTGTACTGAAATGACCCTTGGCATCAACGCACTTTTCTGCACTGAAATTACCCTTGGCATCAACACTTTTCTGCACTGAAATGACCCTTGGCATCAACACACTTTTCTGCACTGAAATGACCCTTTGCATCAACACTTTTCTGCACTGAAATAACCCTTGGCATCAACACACTTTTCTGCACTGAAATAACCCTTGGCATCAACACACTTTTCTGCACTGAAATGACCCTTGGCATCAACACTTTTCTCCACTGAAATGACCTTTGGCATCAACACACTTTTCTCCACTGAAATGACCCTTGGCATCAACACTTTTCTCCACTGAAATGACCCTTGGCATCAACACACTTTTCTCCACTGAAATGACCCTTGGCATCAACACACTTTTCTGCACTGAAATGACCCTTGGCATCAACACTTTTCTCTGCTGGATGGCTCCATGTCAGTTTGACACTGCTACCTCTTTCGGACTTCTTAATATTTGGAGCTCCAATGGGTGAAGATGGGTTAGGTGCTGTGCTGAACAGCCTAAATAAGCCACATGGATTCCATGTCACTGACACTGTGTGGAGATGGGGCAGCAAAACAAAACAAAACAAAACAAAACCAAACCCACAAGAGGAATTTTAAATGCAAACTCCCATTTAGCTATATCCATAACAAGTGTGACTGCCCGCGATCAAGCAAACAGGAACCACAAAAACATGAAAACACAATCAGAACGCGTATTTAATACAACATTCTCATTGTCATTTTGTGTTTTTCTGCTGCCCATCTAGCTAGTGCACTTACCATATCCCAACCTATGCAACATGGCAAAGGACTGCTCTATTTAACAATAAATAAACCAATAATAGAATAAACATATAAGAATCATACAAAAGACACCAAAAAATCTCAGTCATCTACATAAGCAAGAATCCGCACAAACAGCGATCTGTCTTACCAGCTACAAGGAGGACGGCAGGTTTATCAGGGTAGACCTCCATCTGACGAGCAATCCACTTGCCATCAAAGTGAGCATACCACATGCCATGTTTCTTGTTGCTGTCACGGAATTCGTCAGCCGGACGGGCAAACGGGATCTTGAAATACCGCTGTACTGCATTCTGCTGCTGCTGGCCAGCTTTCTGAGCAACGGCTTGATCAGCTGTACAGCAATGAAGTTGTCACATTCACTGTTGGTTTGATATCCATTCTTCCTTTCTTTCTTTATTTTACACAGACAAGCACTAGCAGGTCCACATAAACAAACAACATCAAAGTCAATGTCTGCTGTAAACAAACAACATCAAAGTCAATGTCTGCTGAAAACTTCAACAACATCAAAGTCAGTGTCTG
Source organism: Monoplex corrugatus (assembly GCA_030674185.1). Lineage (NCBI taxonomy): Eukaryota > Metazoa > Mollusca > Gastropoda > Littorinimorpha > Ranellidae > Monoplex > Monoplex corrugatus. The sequence goes on along the minus strand of CM060311.1, from coordinate 1,344,768 downwards.
CTGAAAACTTCAACAACATCAAAGTCAGTGTCTGCTGTAAACAAACAACATCAAAGTCAATGTCTGCTGTAAACAAACAACATCAAAGTCAATGTCTGCTGTAAACAAACAACATCAAAGTCAATGTCTGCTGTAAACAAACAACATCAAAGTCAATGTCTGCTGTAAACAAACAACATCAAAGTCAATGTCTGCTGTAAACAAACAACATCAAAGTCAATGTCTGCTGTAAACAAACAACATCAAAGTCAATGTCTGCTGTAAACAAAACAACTCAAACAGTTCACAATCTGCTTAAACAACAACAAACAAACAAAAACAATCAATGTCTGCTGTAAACAAACAACATCAAAGTCAATGTCTGCTGTAAACAAACAACATCAAAGTCAATGTCTGCTGAAAACACAACAACATCAAAGTCAATGTCTGCTGTAAACAAACAACATCAAAGTCAATGTCTGCTGTAAACAAACAACATCAAAGTCAATGTCTGCTGTAAACAAACAACATCAAAGTCAATGTCTGCTGTAAACAAACAACATCAAAGTCAATGTCTGCTGTAAACAAACAACATCAAAGTCAATGTTCTGCTGAAAACAACAACATCAAAGTCAATGTCTGCTGAAAACAAACAACATCAAAGTCATGTCGCTGTAAACAAAAACATCAATCAATGTCTGCTGTAAACAACAACATCAAGTCATGTGCTTAAAAAACAACACAAAGTCAATGTCTGCTGAAACAAACAACATCAAAGTCAATGTCTGCTGTAAACAACAACATCAAAGTCAATGTCTGCTGTAAACAAACTCAACAACGCGAAAACAACATCAAAGAATGTCTCTGTAAACAAAAACACAAATAATGTCTCTGTAACAAACAACATCAAAGTCAATGTCTGCGAACAAAACCAAATAACGCACAAAGTCAATGTCTGCGTAACAAAAATCATGCTCACAAACCACAACAAGTCGTCAAACAACAAACAAGTCAGCAAACACATCAAAGTCTTGAAACAACAATCAAGTCAGTCTGTGAAACAACATCAAAGTAATTCTGAACAAACACATCAAAGTCAGCTGCTGTAAACAAAACATCAAGCATTCTGCTGTAAAAACAACATCAAAGTCAGTCTGCTGAACAAACAACTCAAGCAATTCTGCTGTAAACAACAACATCAATCATGTCTGTGTAAACAACATCAAGTCAGTCTGCTGTAAACAACAAACAAAGTCAAGTTGTCACAAAAGTCTGTGCTAAAAAAACAACAAGTTGTGCTGAAACAACAAATCAAAGTATCTGCTGTAAACAACAACATCAAAGTCAATGTCTGCTGTAAACAAAACATCAAAGTCAATGTCTGCTAAACACAAACATCAAAATGTCTAAACAAACAAATCAGTCAATGTCGTCAAACAAACACTAAATCAATTCAGTCTGAAACAACAACATCAAAGTCAATGTCTGCTGTAAACAAAACACAAAGTCAATGTCTGCTGTAAACAAACAACATCAAGTCAATGTCTCTGTAAACAAACAACATCAAAGTCATGTCTGCGAAACAAACAACATCAAAGTCAATGTCTGCTGTAAACAAAAAACAAAGTCAATGTTGCTGTAAACAAACAACATCAAAGTCAATGTCTGTGTAAACAAACAACATCAAAGTCAATGTCTGCTGTAAACAAAACAACTCAAAGTATGTCTGCTGTAAACAAACAACATCAAATAATGCTGCAAAACAAACAAATCAAAGTAAATTTCAACAACAACAACAAAGTCAATCTGATAAAAATTCCAAACAAATCAAGTCATGTCTGTAAACAAACAACATCAAAGTCAATGTCTGCTAAACAAACAACATCAAAGTCATGTGCTGTAAAAACATCAAACAATCATAAAGTCAATGTGTCTGTAAACAAACAACATCAAAGTCAATGTCTGCTGTAAAAAACAACACAAATCAATGTCTGTAAAAACTAAACATACACTAAATCAATCGTCAATGTAACACAAACAACATAAGTCTTGCTGTAAAACAACATCAAAGTCAATGTCTGCTGTAAACAACATCAAAGTCAATGTCTTCTCGTAAACAAACAACATAAATCAAGTCTGTGTAACAAACAACAATCAAGTCAATGTCTGCTGAAACAAACAACATCAAAGTCATGTCTGCTGAAACAAACAACATCAAAGTCAATGTCTGCGTAAACAACAACATCAAAGTCAATGTCTGCTGTAAACAAACAACATCAAAGTCAATGTCTGCTGTAAACAAACAACATCAAAGTCAACTCTAAACAAAACATCAAAGCAATCCTAAACATTACAAACAAACAAGTCTGTAAACTTAAACAACATCAAAGTCTGCTGTAAACAAACAAATCAAATCAAGTCTGCTTGAAACAAACAAATCAAATCAATGTCTTATAAACAAATCAAGCTCTGAACAAACAACATCAACATCAAGTCTGCTGAACAATCAATACTCAAAGTAACTCTAAAACTAAATCAAATCAAGTCAATTCTTGAAACAAATCAACATCAAGTCTGCTGCTAAACAAACAAATCAATTTTGCTGTAAACAAACACATCAAAGTCAATGTCTTGAAACAAAACATCAAATCAAGTTGCTGTAAAACAACTAACAATCATCAAGCAAGTCTGCATGTCAAACACAAACAAATCAATGTCGTGAAACAAAAACACAAAGTCAATGCTGCTGTAAACAAACAACATCAAAGTCAATTCTGCTGTAACAAAAACATCAAAGTCAATGTCTGCTGTAAACTACAACATCAAAGTCAATGTTCTGCTTAAACAAACACACAAAGTCAATGTCTGCTGTAAACAAACAACATCAAAGTCAATGTCTGCTGTAAACAACAATCAAATCAATGTCTGTAAACAAACAAATCAATAAGTCTGCTGTAAACAAACCACAATCAAATGTCTGCTGTAAACAAACAACCATCTTTGCTAAACAAAACATCAAAGTCAATGTGCTGTAAAAAATCAAACAATTTAAAGTCAATGTCTGCTGTAAACAAAAACATCAAAGTCAATGTCTGTGTAAACAAACAATCAAAGTCAATGTCTGCTGTAACAAAACAACATCAAAGTCATGTCTGCTGTAAACAAACAACATCAAAGTCAATGTCTGCTGTAAACAAACAACATCAAAGTCAATGTCTGCTGTAAACAAACAACATCAAAGTCAATGTCTGCTGTAAACAAACAACATCAAAGTCAATGTCTGCTGTAAACAAACAACATCAAGTCAATGTCTGCTGTAAAAAACATCAAGTCAGTCTGCTGTAAACAAACAACATCAAAGTCAATGTCTGCTGTAAACAAACAACATCAAAGTCAATGTTGCTGTAAACAAACAACATCAAAGTCAATGTCTGCTGTAAACAAACAATTCAAAGTCATGTCTGCTGTAAACAAACAACATCAAAGTCAATGTCTGCTGTAAACAAACAACATCAAAGTCAATGTCTGCTGAAACAAACAACATCAAAGTCAATGTCTGCTGAAACAAACAACATCAAAGTCATGTATGCTGTAAACAAACAACATCAAGTCAATGTTCTGCTGTAAACAAACAACATCAAAGTCAATGTTGCTGTACACAAAAGCAAAACTAAAAGTCATGTCTGCTGTAAACAAACAACATCAAAGTCAATGTCTGCTGAAAACAAACAACTCAAAGTCATGTCTGCTGTAAACAAACAACATCAAAGTCAATGTCTGCTGTAAACTAAACAACATCAAAGTCAATGTCTGCTGTAAACAAACAACATCAAAGTCAATGTCTGCTGTAAACAAACAACATCAAAGTCAATGTCTGCTGTAAACAAACAACATCAAAGTCAATGTCTGCTGTAACAAACTAAACATGCACAACAACATCAAGTCATGTCTGCTGTAAACAAACAACATCAAAGTCAATGTCTGCTGTAAACAAACAACATCAAAGTCAATGTCTGCTGTAAACAAACAACATCAAAGTCATGTCTGCTGTAAACTCAACAACATCAAAGTCAATGTCTGCTGTAAACAAACAACATCAAAGTCAATGTCTGCTGTAAACAAACAACATCAAAGTCAATGTCTGCTGTAAACAAACAACATCAAAGTCAATGTCTGCTGTAAACAAACAACATCAAAGTCAATGTCTGCTGTAAACATAACAACATCAAAGTCAATGTCTGCTGTAAACAAACAACATCAAAGTCAATGTCTGCTGTAAAACAAACAACATCAAAGTCAATGTCTGCTGTAAACAAACAACATCAAAGTCAATGTCTGCTGTAAACAAACAACATCAAAGTCAATGTCTGCTGTAAACAAACAACATCAAAGTCAATGTCTGCTGAAAACAAACAACATCAAAGTCAATGTCTGCTGTAAACAAACAACATCAAAGTCAATGTCTGCTGAAACTAAACAACATCAAAGTCAATGTCTGCTGTAAACAAACAACATCAAAGTCAATGTCTGCTGTAAACAAACAACATCAAAGTCAATGTCTGCTGTAAACAAACAACATCAAAGTCAATGTCTGCTGAAAACAAACAACATCAAAGTCATGTCTGCTGTAAACAAACAACATCAAAGTCAATGTCTGCTGTAAACAAACAACATCAAAGTCAATGTCTGCTGTAAACAAACAACATCAAAGTCAGTGTCTGCTGTAAACAAACAACATCAAAGTCAATGTCTGCTGTAAACAAACAACATCAAAGTCAATGTCTGCTGTAAACAAACAACATCAAAGTCAATGTCTGCTGTAAACAAACAACATCAAAGTCAATGTCTGCTGTAAACAAACAACATCAAAGTCAATGTCTGCTGTAAACAAACAACATCAAAGTCAATGTCTGCTGTAAACAAACAACATCAAAGTCAATGTCTGCTGTAAACAAACAACATCAAAGTCAATGTCTGCTGTAAACAAACAACATCAAAGTCAATGTCTGTTGTAAACAAACAACATCAAAGTCAATGTCTGCTGTAAACAAACAACATCAAAGTCAATGTCTGTTGTAAACAAACAACATCAAAGTCATGTCTGCTGTAAACAAACAACATCAAAGTCAATGTCTGCTGTAAACAAACAACATCAAAGTCAATGTCTGCTGTAAACAAACAACATCAAAGTCAATGTCTGCTGAAAACTTCAACATTGTTTTGTATTTTACAAATTACAGGGTTTCATACCAATTAAAAAATGTTCATTCAACAAAACCCTTGCATAAGTCAACTTACCTTACCAACTTTTGAACCTTTTATTTCTACACAAAAGCCACTTTGAAACTAAAATTACATTCTCTCGAACAAGCGGACAGTCTAAATTGTCTAAGTGAAGATACTATTACACTTTTTTACAGTCTGGGTTTGGTGCTTTAATTTTACAGTCAGTCTGAGTTGTCTAAGTGAAGATATACTATTTTAATTGAACTCTCTCGCTACGAGTGTCGGGATTTCCTGATCATGTCCCAACAACGCTTGTCTACGAGTGTCAGAGAAATCCGACTTGAGTTTTGAAAATTCGCTGGGCTTTCAGTATTTCCGTTAACTGAAACTAATGGCCAGAAATAGATTCTTCGGTCATTCTTAGTCTCGTTTCAGGCCATTAGGTCACTGTACTACGCAGCTGGTGTGTAGACAGTGCAAAGTTCACGACCCACTATCTCCACAGGAAGCAGACGACGGAAAAGCAAATGGCTGAACAGTACTCACCAATTCAGCGCTGTTCAACACGATCTCTTCCTTCAGTGCAAGTGGAGTGTGTGCACGTTGGATTTTATGAAATTTCATTCAAAACGTGACTGTAGGAACTGATGTAATGACCTGACTGTATTTTGTAAGGCATTTTTCACCTGAATATTTCTCTAATTTTACTTCTACCGTTACTCAGCATCCATGAGGGTTAGACAGTTGAAATTTCAGCATGTTGTACACCAATCTTTAAATATATGACACGCCAAATCTCAAATCTGATTTCATTTATTTGTATGAGAATTTTTCTCATGACCTATACAAATGGTACGTATCAGGGGAACGGCAAGGGGCATAATCGTACATAGCAAGTGAGTTAATATTTTTTCAATATAAGATCAGATATGCAACGAAAAGAATATATTTTGTTCCTCTCACCTTCTGACAGGACTTCTGGAAGATCTCAAAACAACTATTTGCCAACCAGAACAAATGGATCTCCTTGGATGATTTATTTGGTCGGATGACAGAATTCAAATCAGGACCACATCAACTGATTGACATGGCCAACATTTGTCAATAGTTTAACTCACTGGCTACGTACGATTATGCCCCTTCCCTTTCCCCTGATACACACCATTTGTATGGGTCATGAGAAAAATTCTCAAAAAAATAAATGAAAACAGAGAGTTTTGAAATTTGGTGGGTCATATAATAAAAGAATGGTGTACAACAAGCTGAAATTTCAACTGTCTAACCCTCATGGTTGCTGAGTAACGGTACAAGTAAAATTAGAGACATTTTCATGTGAAAAATGCCTTACAAAATACACAGTCAGGTCAATACATCAGTTCCTACAGTCACGTTTTCAATGAAGTTTGATACAATCCAACACACACACACAACCACGCGCACTGAAAGAAGAGATCGTGTTGAACAGCGCCGAGTTGTTCAGTAACTATTCAGCCAGTCGCTTTTCCGTCATCTGCTTCGCTGCGGAGATCATGAGTCCTGAACTTTGCACTGACCAGAAAAAACACGAAAGAAGAACACGGATGCGTATTTAATACAACAAGACAAGACAGGTGCAAATTTCTGGCCTACTGGCCTTTGTCAAGGGTAAGATCACAAACAAACAAACAAAACTCACATTGGACACAGCAGCAGGGAAGTTTCAGTCTTTTTCTCAAAATTTTTGTATCTGGTGTTTGTTTGTTTGTAATCTTATGCTTGACAAAGGCCAGTTGGCCAAAAATTTGCGCCTGTCTTGTCTTGTTGTATTAAATATGCGTTCGTTTTCTTCTTTCGTGCTTTTTCTGGTTCCTGTTTGCTTGAACGCGGGCAGTCACACTTGTTTGGGATTTCATTTTGCACTGACCACTCACCAACTGCGTAGTACAGTGACCTTGTGGCCTGAAACGCGGTTAGGAATGACTGGACAATCTATTTCTGGCTATTAGTTTCGGTTGACGGAACTACTGAAAGCCCAGCAAATTTTCAAAACTCACGTAGGATTTCTCCGACGCTGGTAGACAAGCATTGTTGAGACATGATCGGGAAATCCCGACGCTGGTAGACAAGCATTGTTGAGACATGATCGGGAAATCCCGACACTGGTAGACAAGCATTGTTGAGACATGATCGGGAAATCCCGACGCTCGTAGACAAGCATTGTTGAGACATGATCGGGAAATCCCGACACTGGTAGACAAGCATTGTTGAGACATGATCGGGAAATCCCGACGCTCGTAGACAAGCATTGTTGAGACATGATCGGGAAATCCCGACGCTCGAACAGCATTGTTGAGACATGACGGAAATCCGACGCTCGTAGACAAGCATTGTTGAGACATGATCGGGAAATCCCGACGCTCGTAGACAAGCATTGTTGAGACATGATCGGGAAATCCCGACGCTCGTAGACAAGCATTGTTGAGACATGATCGGGAAATCCCGACGCTCGTAGACAAGCATTGTTGAGACATGATCGGAAATCCGACGCTCGTTAGCCAGAGGTTAACCCTTTTGCTCCTTCACTTATCTAGCAGCTTCCAAGATGAAGCAAGTGGATAGGGTGAAGGAGTTAAAAGTTTAAACCAACGTAAGCACTGGCCTGCAGGAAAATGGTGGAGTGAAAAGGTTCATAAACAGAACTATTACAGTCCAAACATTTGTCTCACCTGCTTGTTCCACAGCCCTGGGGGCACGCTGGTCCCCTCCATCAGTACGCTTCTTGTTCTTTGACTTCCAGGAATGGTACACCTTCAGACGGCGGTGGAACTCCTCACGACATGCATCCAGTAATTCCAAGTCTGAAAAGAACATGAAGAAGGAATCAGGGTCAGGTTAACTCCAAGTATTTCACCACCAAAATACAAACTCTTCGTGACAGGCTTGACAGGACACCCTGTCAACCATGCCCACCTGACCCTTCCTTCTCTGGCACACCTCTTACTACTTTTACCCCAGTCTCACAAGAAGAAATTTTCAACACAATCAGATCCATGTCGTTCAAAACCTGCGAACTGGATCCTCTTCCAGGTTCTCTCTACTCCGACTGTCTCCCTACTCTCCTCCCATTCATCACTGACATCATCAACACTTCTCTTCAAACTGGAACTGTCCCAGATTCTTTCAAGTCTGCTATTGTTCACCCTCTCCTCAAGAAACACAATTTAGACCCAAATGAACTGAAAAATTACAGGCCTATGTCTAATCTCTCTTTCTTGTCAAAACTCCTTGAAAAAGTCGTCCTCAACCAGCTGAACTCTCACCTGTCTGCCAACAATCTCCTCAATCCTTTCCAGTCAGCCTACCGCCAGTGCCATAGCACTGAAACTGCCCTACTACACATTCTCAACAATCTCCTCCTTGCAACTGATACTGGCAAAGTCTCTCTCCTCACACTCCTTGATCTGTCTGCAGCCTTCGATACCATTGACCATGGTATTCTCCTTTCTAGACTTCATCATACTTTTGGCATCTCTGACATTGCTCTCTCCTTTTTCACTTCATATCTGTCAAACAGAAAACAAACTGTTCTCATCAATGGCACTTACTCTCAACCTGCATACCTGACCTGTGGTGTTCCACAAGGATCTGTCCTTGGCCCTGTTCTTTTCACTCTTTACACCTCCCCCCTGTCCACCATCATCAACTCCCACTTTTCCACTCTTTACACCTCCCCCCTGTCCACCATCATCAACTCCCACTCTATAAAACACCACTTCTATGCTGATGACACCCAACTTCAAGACAATGACTCACCTGATAATATACAGCGCCTGTTGACTCGCACCATTGAGTGTTACTCGGACATTAAGAACTGGATGACGTTCAACAAACTTCAGCTTAATGACGACAAGACAGAAGCTATCCTCATTGGCACCTGTCAGAAACTTTCTCAGCTGCCTCCTCTTTCTCTCCCATTATGTAACACATCAGTCCCATTTTCTGATTCAGCTAAAAACCTTGGTGTCTGCATTGACTCTACCCTCTCCATGAACAACTTTGTTTCTCAAACTGCCAGATCTTGCTACTATCATCTCCATCGTATAAGGCTGATCAGGAAGTATCTCTCTGTCGAAACAACTGCAAAACTCGTTCTCTCCTTCATAATGTCTCGCATTGACTATTGCAATTCACTCCTGTCTGGTCTTCCTGCCTCCACCATTCACATCCTACAGCGCATTCAAAACAATGCTGAACGCCTTGTACTCAAAAAGAAAAAAGCTGACCACATATCTCCTCTCCTGGCACAACTTCACTGGCTCCCTGTATCAAAGCGCATACAGTACAAACTAGACACCATGTGCTACAAAAGCCTCAATAACGCAGCCCCCGATTACCTGTCAAGCCTACTTGAGATCTATCTTCCCTCACGTACCCTCCGCTCTGCCTCCGATCCTCTGACTTTTCGCTTTCCACGCACTAAGCTCAATACCTATGGTCCACGAGCCTTCTCTGTTTCTGGTCCACTCTCCTGGAACAAACTTCCTCTCTCAGTCCGTCAGCAACCTACTTTTGTCTCCTTCAAGTCCGCTCTCAAAACTCACCTTTAACTCCTCCACATAAAATCCTAACCTCACTCAACCCCCCACCCCACCCCCCTGCAGCCTGTCTCCGCTTGGAGGGGAATCACATGGTTATAATATATAATTGTATATGCTATGCTCTCTATAATTTTCCATTGGTTTTATTCTTGCTTTTATTGCTTTTATTCTTTCTCCCCATTTATAGCCATGCGTGTGTGTGTTGTGTGTGTGTGTTGTGTGTGTGTGTGTGTGTGTGTGTGTGTGTGTGTGTGTGTGTGCGTGTGCGTGTGTGCGTGTGTGCGTGCGTGCGTGTGTGCGTGTGCGTGCGTGTGTGCGTGTGCGTGCGTGCGTGCGTGCGTGCATTTGTGTCTGCTTCAGCGCTTAGATTTGATTTTATCAAGATTTTGCGCTATATAAATATTGTAATTATTATTATTATTATTATTATTTGCCAATCAAATTCTACATCTAAAAAGAATGAGAAGATAACGGGTTTATTTTAATTCTCCATACTGATTAAATTCTACATCTAAAAAGAATGAGAAGACAACAGGTTTATTTTAATTCTCCATACTGATTAAATTCTACATCTAAAAAGAATGAGAAGACAACAGGTTTATTTTAATTCTCCATACTGATTAAATTCTACATCTAAAAAGAATGAGAAGACAACAGGTTTATTTTAATTCTCCACACTGATTAAATTCTAGATCTAAAAAGAATGAGAAGACAACAGGTTTATTTTAATTCTCCATACTGTTAAATTCTAGATCTAAAAATATGATTCTGAATAAACAGTCCCCTGAGGACGGCCACAGGCTGATGTGCCGGTATTAACATTCTACGTTGTTGTCTTGTTTTTTGGTTATTTCCAATATATATATATATATAATATATATATTTTTTTTTTTTCCCTGGTCTAAGCAATCACTGTTGTTGTTGTTGTTTTTTGATACATGCATACATGCTGTTATCACTGTTGTTGTTGTTGTTGTTGTTGTTGTTGTTGTTGTTGTTGTTGTTGTTGTTGTTGCTTTTTGATACATGCATACATGCTGTTATCACTGTTGTTGTTGTTGATTTTTGATACATGCATACATGCTGTTATCACTGTTGTTGTTGTTGTTGTTGTTGATTTTTGATACATGCATACATGCTGTTATCACTGTTGTTGTTGTTGATTTTTGATACATGCATACATGCTGTTATCACTGTTGTTGTTGTTGTTTTTTGATACATGCATACATGCTGTTATCACTGTTGTTGTTGTTGTTGTTTGTTGTTGTTGTTTGTTGCTTTTTGATACATGCATACATGCTGTTATCACTGTTGTTGTTGTTGTTGCTTTTTGATACATGCATACATGCTGTTATCACTGTTGTTGTTGTTGTTGTTGTTGTGTTTTTTGATACATGCATACATGCTGTTATCACTGTTGTTGTTGTTGTTGATTTTTGATACATGCATACATGCTGTTATCACTGTTGTTGTTGTTGTTGTTGTTGATTTTTGATACATGCATACATGCTGTTATCACTGTTGTTGTTGTTGTTGTTGTTGCTTTTTGATACATGCATACATGCTGTTATCACTGTTGTTGTTGTTGTTGTTGTTGCTTTTTGATACATGCATACATGCTGTTATCACGTTTTGTTTTGTTTTTGATACATGCATACATGCTGTTATCACTGTTGTTGTTGTTGTTGTTGTTGATTTTTGATACATGCATACATGCTGTTATCACTGTTGTTGTTGTTGTTGTTTGTTTTGATACATGCATACATGCGTTATCACTGTGTTGTTGTTGTTGTTGTTGATTTTTGATACATGCATACATGCTGTTATCACTGTGTTGTTGTTGTTGTTGATTTTTGATACATGCATACATGCTGTTATCACTGTTGTTGTTGTTGTTGTTGTTGATTTTTGATACATGCATACATGCTGTTATCACTGTTGTTGTGTTGTTGTTGATTTTTGATACATGCATACATGCTGTTATCACTGTTGTTGTTGTTGTTGTTGTTGTTGATTTTTGATACATGCATACATGCTGTTATCATGTTGTTGTTGTTGTTTTTTGATACAGCATACATGCTGTTATCACTGTTGTTGTTGTTGTTGTTGTTGATTTTTGATACATGCATACATGCTGTTATCACTGTTGTTGTTGTTGTTGATTTTTGATACATGCATACATGCTGTTATCACTGTTGTTGTTTGTTGTTGATTTTTGATACATGCATACATGCTGTTATCACTTTGTTGTTGTGTTGTTGTTGATTTTTGATACATGCATACATGCTGTTATCACTGTTGTTGTTGTTGTGTTGATTTTTGATACATGCATACATGCTGTTATCACTGTTGTTGTTGTTGTTGTTGATTTTTGATACATGCATACATGCTGTTATCACTTGTTGTTGTTATGATATGTTGTTTTGTTGTTGTTTGTTGTTGATTTTTGATACATGCATCGTACACTGTGTGTTGTTTACACTGGTTTATGTTGTTGTTGTTGTTGTTGATTTTTGATACATGCATACATGCTGTTATCACTGTTGTTGTTGTTGTTGTTGTTGATTTTTGATACATGCATACATGCTGTTATCACTGTTTGTTTGTTTGATTTTGATACATGCATACATGCTGTTATCACTGTTGTTGTTGTTTTGTTGTTGATTTTTGATACATGCATACATGCTGTTATCACTGTTGTTGTTTGTTGTTGTTGTTTTTGATACATGCATACATGCTGTTATCACTGTTGTTGTTGTGTTGTTGTTGATTTTTGATACATGCATACATGCTGTTATCACTGTTGTTGTTGTTGTTGTTGTGATTTTTGATACATGCATACATGCTGTTATCACTGTTGTTGTTGTTGTTGTTGTTGATTTTTGATACATGCATACATGCTGTTATCACTGTTGTTGTTTGTTGTTGTTGTTGATTTTTGATACATGCATACATGCTGTTATCACATGTTGTTGTTGTTGTTGTTGTTGATTTTTGATACATGCATACATGCTGTTATCACTGTTGTTGTTGTTTTGTTGTTGTTTTGATACATGCATACATGCTGTTATCACTGTTGTTGTTGTTGTTGTTGTTGATTTTGATACATGCATACATGCTGTTATCACTGTTTAGTGTTGGTGTTGATTTTTGATACATGCATACATGCTGTTATACTGTATGTTGTGTTGTTGTTGTTATTTGAGTACATGCATAATGCTGTTATCACTGTTTATGTTGTGTGTTGTTGATTTTGATACTGCATCATGCGTTATCACGTTGTTTGATGTGTATGTGGTGTTATTTGATACATCATACATGCTGTTATCACTGTTGTTGTGTTGATGCTTTGATACATGCATACATGCTGTTTCACTGTGTTGTTGTTGTGTGATGTCTGCTATGTAGTTTTGTTTGTTGGTGATGATGCATGCATCATGCTGTTATCACTGTTGTCGTTGTGGTTGTTGATTGTACTGTCATGCGTAGTGTGTTGGTTATTGAGTGCTGTTCAGTGTTGTTGTGTGATGATGACTGAGTTTCTGTGTTAGTGGGTGAAGATGCATGAGTGTTATCCTGTTTTCAGTTGGTGATTGATACTGCTGCATGGTTTCACTGTTTCAGTGGTGAGGATGCTGAGTGTTTCTGTCTTCAGTGGGTGTAGGATGTCTGACTGTTCTGTCACTTCAGTTTGTGGTGAGGATCATGATTTCTGTTTCATGGGTGAGGATGTTGAGTGTTTCTGTCTTCATGGGTGAGGATGTGGTGTTCTGTACTTCAGTGGGTGTGGTCTGGTGTTCTGTCATGTACATGCTGATGTTTGTTTTGTGTGGATGATCTGATGTGTTTCCTGTCTTAGTGGGTGAGGATGCTGAGTGTTTCTGTTCTTCAGTGTGTGAGATCTGAGTGTTTCTGGTTTTAGTTGGGTGAGACATGCATAATGCTGACATGTGTTTCTGTCTTTTCATGTTGATTTGAATGCATAGTTCTGTCTTCACGTGGTGAGATGTTGATGTTCTGTCTTCATGGTGAATGCTAGTGTCTCCGTAGTGTTGTTTCTGTCCTAGTGTGATTGATCTGATGTTCTGCTCATGGTGAGGATGTGATGTTTTGGTCATTTGCATAAGCTATCTGATTATCAAGGATGCTCAGGATCTGTTTCATTCTTTGCAGACAGCATAATTCAGTTACAGTGCTGGATGCGATTTTTCTTCCACTGCTGTTTCATTCATTTTGTATAAGAATGATCTTAATGCGAGTATTTTATACAGAAAGCTTACATGTTTGCAATGAGATAGTTTTAATAAAAATCATACACGAATGTTCGATAAGATCACTAGTCGGAGTATAACAGACTAATGTTCAGTTTTTAATATAACTGTACTTTATCTAAGTCTAAATGTCTAAAGGAACCTTTGAAACCTTTCTTTCTCATCACATCTTTTCCTCTCTCTCTCTCTCTTCTCTTCCACACACACACACACACACACACACACACACACACACACACACAACACCAGCGAACGAGCGAGCGAGAAAGAGAGAGAGAGAGAGAAAGCAGTCAACTTAGATGGTAAGGTTTATAATAACTCGTGAATTCCCATGCCTACTATCTTGCAGACAGTTTATCAAGGAAGACAGTGCAGACCTAACACATGGCATTGGAATTTCCTGGTTAGGGGGGTCACTTTATTCCATTATCAGTCAAAGCATCAAGTGTAAAGCTACACCAAGTGAACAGACTGTCCCTTAGCTAAAACCTTCTGCTAAACAGTACTGGTAGCTGTTCCCGATATTCTTCACAGTGAAAACTGCCAGAATATTTAAAAACTTGACCAGCACTATGTGGCCAGTGTGTCTATAAGGAACAGACACCTTACCATCACCAGGGGCACCATGCGGCAGGAGGGAACTTTGTCGGCACCAGCTCTCGGTGGCCGGTCCATCGCGAAAAGGTTAACGTGTCTGTTTGATGTTGTGCATGTGTATACACAGAGAGGGCATTCAGACACAAGCAGGTCCACACACACACATTGACCTGAAGTTGTCCACCCTCTACACAACCACAAGTCATCCTGGCATTCAGACACAAGCACGTCCACACACACATTGACCTGAAGTTGTCCACCCTCTACACAACCACAAGTCATCCTGGCATTCAGACACAAGCACGTCCACACACACATTGACCTGAAGTTGTCTGCCCTCTACACACACCACAAGTCATCCTGGCATTCAGACACAAGCACGTCCACACACACATTGACCTGAAGTTGTCTGCCCTCTACACAACCACAAGTCATCCTGGCATTCAGACACAAGCACGTCCACACACACATTGACCTGAAGTTGTCTGCCCTCTACACAACCACAGTCATCCTGGCATTCAGACACAAGTAGGTCCACACACATTGACCTGAAGTTGTCTGCCCCTACACAACCACAAGTCATCCTGGCATTCAGACACAAGTAGGTCCACACACACATTGACCTGAAGATGTCCACACACACACACATTGACCTGAAGTTGTTCACACACACACACATTGACCTGAAGTTGTCCACACACACACACATTGACCTGAAGTTGTCCACACACACACACATTGACCTGAAGTTGTTCACACACACACACACACATTGACCTGAAGTTGTCCACACACACACACATTGACCTGAAGTTGTCCACACACACACACATTGACCTGAAGTTGTCCACACACACACACACATTGACCTGAAGTTGTCCACACACACACACATTGACCTGAAGTTGTCCACACACACACACATTGACCTGAAGTTGTCCACACACACACACACATTGACCTGAAGTTGTCCACACACACACACATTGACCTGAAGTTGTCCACACACACACACATTGACCTGAAGTTGTCCACACACACACACACACATTGACCTGAAGTTGTCCACACACACACACATTGACCTGAAGTTGTTCACACACACACACATTGACCTGAAGTTGTCCACACACAACACATTGACCTGAAGTTGTCCACACACACACATTGACCTGAAGTTGTCCACACACACATACATTGACCTGAAGTTGTCCACACACACACACATTGACCTGAAGTTGTCCGCCTCTACATAACCACAAGTCATCCTGGCATTCAGAACGAGCACGTCCACAACACACATTGACCTGAAGATGTCCACACACACACACTTGACCTGAAGTTGTCCGCCCTCTACACAACCACAAGTCATCCTGGCATTCAGACACAAGCAGGTCCACACACATTGACCTGAAGTTGTCCGCCCTCTACACAACCACAAGTCATCCTGGCACGATCAAACTTGGAGTTTCCAATTACAAGTCCAATGTCCTAACCACCTGGCCGTCACTCATCATAAAACCTTCAAATGATAATCTTTCTACACTACATTTCAATACGTTATATAAGAATGAATCCTATCATACTTGCACATACCCAATTCACATAAACATACTACCAGAAGAATTAATCTGATCATATTTGCACATATCCCATTCAAATAAACAAAAAAGAAATAGTTCACCATTGTCAGACTATTATGAAAGCACATAAATTAACTTTTGCAGTTGCCAAAGACTACTGAAAACATAACTTAAACTTTTTCCTCTTGATAATAGAAACAAAGAAATGGGCATCTATCTGTATGAATTCTTTAATACCAAATGGACATCCTGCCTGTATGGACAATGTGAATGTCTTCTCAACATGATACCATGTACAGACTCTGTTTCTGGATATAGCAGAGAACACTCATTCCATCTGAAGAAGGTCCTGTGACGAGCTGAAAGCCAGTGGACAGTCCTATTTTTTGTTTGTCCAATAAAAACACATCTGTATTCAGCTAATAAAGTAATATCATGTGCTAACCAATTCCTTTCATGTTTCTTCCAAACGCATAAAAAAATTTGTTTTTAAAGATGGTCAAGCCATTCTAACATTCTCCCTTTATATACAAACATTTTTTTTTTAAAATCTTCATTTTGTACTTTTCAAGGTCACTGCATCTTTGAAGATGCTTTAGTTGAAATAAAATTTCATAAACCTCAAGAACAGTGATGAACAGTCACAACAGTGAAAACAGATTAAACCATTGTCTGAACTTCTTGAAAAAGTGCCGTTCTCACATCTTCCTACAAATTTGCTGATTTCAGGCATTTTGACAATGACCTTGGAAATTTACCTTCCAAACTTATGCTTTTATAACTCCAAAACTGTCCACAGCTTTGGCCACAAGTTTGTATAGATCCACCCATAAAGAGCTGAGAACATCTTCTTCATACATTTTTGTCATGGACAGACAGAGAGAGACACAATCAGTCACACACCTCTGACTGATACGAAACAATCACTCAGGTTTATCTGTATATTTGTTTGTTTGTTGGGAGAGGGGAGACTGAAAAACAACATGAAATCTTCTATTTGAAACTAAAGAATTTTTTTAACAGCCAGCCAGTCCATTAAGCTGATTACACTGCAACTTTAAATGAAACAACTGACCGCAAGAAGTGTTGATGGCGTCACGCAGTTCAGCATACTTCCACTTCTGCAGGTCGTACTTCTTGTTGGCTGCGGCCTGCTGCATGGCTTTCACAGCATCTGACCTGAGTGCAGACACATGGTGTGAACACACACATTTAACACTGGGTCTTTTCTCTTTCGCTTGCTGCATCACTCTCTTTCTCTTTAAAGCATGTTCACACACACACACATCACATTCGCAAGCATTTATACCACATGCATACATATACACACACAAGCACGCATACACAGCCACACACACCGACACACACTAGGCATAAATTCCTTACACTGATAGTACCAATTTACACACAGTTCACTCCAATGAGGGGATGGAGGCAGACCGATGTCTTAAACATACATAAACAAACTATCTGTAACTTCAGCAATTGCAATTGCACACATACCTGGACAACAAAGACATACCTGGGCAGAGGAGGAGGCAGACAGACATCGTCCACAGCACATATACCTGGACAACAAAGACATACCTGGGCAGAGGAGGAGGCAGATTGATGTCCTCTACAGCACATATATACACCTGGACACAAAGACATTATACCTGGGCAGAGGAGGAGGCAGATTGATGTCCTCTACAGCATATATACCTGGACAACAAAGACATACCTGGACAGAGGAGGAGGCAGACTGATGTCCTCTACAGCACATATACCTGGACAACAAAGACATACCTGGGCAGAGGAGGAGGCAGACTGATGTCCTCTACAGCACTCTGGTCCTCCATGGCGAGACGCAGTGCCAGCTCTCTGTCTCTGTGTTCCTGTTCCAGCTGGGCTTGTCTGCACACAAGTTGTTCTCTTGTACCATCACATCATGACTCTTTTAACACAAAACTTTCACTCCCACACCCTATCCACCAACTGCAAAAAGTTAACCCTTTGATTCCCTCACCCTATCCACCAGCTTCCTGCAGGAAGCTGGTGGATAGGGTGAGGAAATCAAAGGGTTAAATTTTTGTTTTGCTCGCCTGGTTGACAATGCAGGATGCTGGTGGACAGGGTGCGGGAGTCAAAGAGTTAACAGTTTACAGGTTCTGAATTTTTCTAGATGATGAAAATGGAGATGTTACACAGGTATCTGATCGTGACAATTTCAGTAAGGTAACAAAACAAAATCAAATGGGATCCAAACTAAATCTCATAAAACACTCAAAATCCTACATATGTCAAATCTCTAACTAAACACTTGACTTGTAGCAATATTTGGACTCTATTCTTTGTTATTACCATAAATCTCTAACTAAATACTTGACTTGTGGCAATATTTGGACTCTATTCTTTGTTATTACCATAAATCTCTAACTAAACACTTGACTTGTGGCAATATTTGGACTCTATTCTTTGTTATTACATAATCCTATAATACTTACATTTGCATATTTGACTCTATTCTTGTTTTACTAAATCTCTAACTAACACTTGACTTTGGCAATATTTGGACTCTATTCTTGTTATTACCATTAATCATTATCATACTTTTGTTTCATGAATATTACATTAGTCCTTCTACACATTACAATCATCTTGTCATACATTCTACTCTTCCTCTCAAACACACACACACACACACACACACACACACACACACCACACACACACACACACACACACACACACACACACACACACACACACACCACACACCACACACACACACACACACACACACACACACACACACACACACACACACACACACACACACACACACACCACACACACACACACCACACACACACACACACACACACACACACACCACACACACACACACACACACACACACACACACATATGATGAAAATGGAGATATTACAGATATCTGATCATGACAATTTCAGTAATGTAACAAAACAAAATCAAATGGGATCCAAACTAAATCAGTTTATGCTGGGTGCCTTCTCACGTTGGTCTTCACGGCAACTAAGTAGTTGACAGAGCAGCTAAGCAAGGTGCACAGAATTCTGTTAATTCTATAGAATACCATGTTCCTACTTCCATAAAAGAAGCTTACAACTTGCTCGAATCAGCCTCATGGATTCGATTTCAAGAACATTTAAATGAACAGTTTGTGTCACAACATATGATAAAACTTTCCATTCAAAATTTATATATAAAAAAATGGAGTCTTCTTCCATGTATCATTTGCGATCGATTGTTGCTGTTCGTTTTTGTGTTCAGCTAAATGCGTTGAAAACAAAATATTGTAAAAATGTCAAGTGTATTTGCGGCAAACAGTTCACATTGTTTCACTGTTTATTTTATTGCAAAATACTACGTTCTTTTCTACCGAAAATGTTTACACAAGAAAACTATTCTGAAACTCATTTCAAAAAAGTAACATCAGATCAATCTTTGTTAGTTAAAATTTCAGAATCATTAGTTCACAGTCCTGTTAATGCATTGCTTTAACTTTATGCAGTTTGTGTTTTGGCGTAAAAATTTCCCTTCACATTGTTGAAGTTAATTGTTACTAATGTTAGAGTTCAGATTTCGTTCCATCTTACTATTCTACCACCTATTTATGACTTTTTCCTCTGTCTCCCCTCTGCCCCAATCCAACCCGTCCAACTACGTTCTCCATTTTATTTTATTTATACTTTTTTTTTCTTCCCCTCTCCCCCCCCCTCCCCCATCTAATATCACTTACAGTGAAAAGACATTAAATCAAAGAACAAATGAACACACACACCTATATATGTACACACCACACACACACACACAACACACCACACACACACACACACACACACACACATATATATACAATTTTCAACAGCTATCATCTTACCTCTGAGATTGTTCCTTGGCCTGTTTTGCCAGTTCTACTTTCAGAGCCTCCTACAAAAACACATATGTATGCATTGATACAATATTCAATAAAATATACTAACTACCTACATTTATGGACACACACACACACACACACACACACACACACACACACCCCAACACACACACACACAGGTTCATGTTCATAGACGCTGACTTGTGTTCACACATGCACACACACACACACACACACACACACACACACACACACACACACACACACACACACACACCTATCTTAAACAGGCACACAAAGGCAGACATTTCTCAAGAACAGTTCACACTACGCAAAACACAAATGATTTCCACAAGCAGACACTAACTACCCTGTGGAAGTGACAATTTTCAAACAGTACTAACTTGGTGTACATGACACACAACAAAGTGTGCAGAACAACAAGACACAAGATGACTTAGCACTGTAGACCTGTACATTTCACTTACAGCAGCCTTTCTGTCAACCTCTTCCTGTTTCTTGCGTGCTTCTTCCTCTTTCTTTCTTTTCGCTTCCATCTCCGCTTTTCTGAAAAAAAGAACAAGTTATTACACAATCTTGATGAACAGTCTCACCAAAAAGTAATTTCCTGTAGAGAAAACAACAAACAAACAAAATGTACAAGTTGCTGGAGACGCCAACCTCCCATTCTCTATGATAGCACTTCTTTCCCACATCTCTCCAAATAAACAAGTTTTTACACTATCCCCTCCAAAAAAATAAGCTTTTACACTATCCCCTCCTAATAAGCTTTTACACTATCCCCTCCTAATAAATAAGTTTTTACACTATCCCCTCCAAATAAATAAGTTTTTACACAATCCCCTCCTAATAAATAAGCTTTTACACAATCCCTTCCTAATAAATAAGCTTTTACACTATCCCCTCCTAATAAATAAGCTTTTACACTATCCCCTCCTAATAAATAAGTTTTTACACAATCCCCTCCTAATAAATAAGCTTTTACACTATCCCCTCCTAATAAATAAGCTTTTACACTATCCCTCCTAATAAATAAGTTTTACACAATCCCCTCCTAATAAATAAGCTTTTACACTAAGTAAGCTTTTACACAATCCCCTCCAAATAAACAAGCTTTTACACTATCCCCTCCTAATAAATAAGCTTTTACACTATCCCTCCAAATAAATAAGCTTTTACACTATCCCCTCCTAATAAATAAGCTTTTACACTATCCCCTCCTAAATAAATAAGCTTTTACACTATCCCTTCCTAATAAATAAGCTTTTACACTATCCCTCCAATAATAAGCTTTTACACATCCCTCCAAATAATAGCTTTTACACTATCCCTCCTAATAAATAAGCTTTTACACTATCCCTCCTAATAAATAAGCTTTTACACTATCCCTCCTAATAAATAAGCTTTTACACTATCCCTCTCCAAATAAATAAGCTTTTACACTATCCCTCCTAATAAATAAGCTTTTACACTATCCTTCCTAATAAATAAGCTTTTACACTATCCCTCCAAATAATAAGCTTTTACACTATCCCTTCCTAATAAATAAGCTTTTACACTATCCCTCCTAATAAATAAGCTTTTACACTATCCCTCCTAATAAATAAGCTTTTACACATATCCCTCCTAATAAATAAGCTTTTACACTATCCCCTCCTAATAAATAAGCTTTTACACAATCCCTCCTAATAAATAAGCTTTTACACTATCCCTCCTAATAAATAAGCTTTTACACAATCCCTCCTAATAAATAAGCTTTTACACTATCCCTTCCTAATAAATAAGCTTTTACACATCCCTCCTAATAAATAAGCTTTTACACATCCCTCCAATAATAAGCTTTTACACTAATCCCTTCCTAAAAATAGCTTTTACACATAAGCTTTTACACTATCCCCTCCTAATAAATAAGCTTTTACACTATCCCTCCTAATAAATAAGCTTTTTACACAATCCCTCCTAATAAATAAGCTTTTACACTATCCCTCCTAATAAATAAGCTTTTACACTATCCCTCCTAATAAATAAGCTTTTAACACACTATCCCTTCCTAATAAATAAGCTTTTACACTATCCCTTCCATAATAAATAAGCTTTTACACTATCCCTTCCTAATAAATAAGCTTTTACACTATACCCCTCCTAATAAATAAGCATTTTACACTATCCCCTCCTAATAAATAAGCTTTTACACAAAGTTTACACATCCTCCTAATAAATAAGCTTTTACACTATCCCTCCATAATAAATAAGCTTTTACACTATCCCCTCCTAATAAATAAGCTTTTAAACTTTACACCCTCCTAATAATAAGCTTTTACACATCCCCTCCAAATAAATAAGCTTTTACACATCCCTCCTAATAAATAAGCTTTTACACTATCCCCTCCAATAAATAAGCTTTTACACAATCCCTCTATAATAATAAGCTTTTACACTATCCCTCCAATAAATTTCAAGCTTTTACACAATCCCTCCTAATAAATAAGCTTTTACACTATCCCTCCAATAAATAAGCTTTTACACAATCCCTCCTAATAAATAAGCTTTTACACTATCCCTCTCCAAATAATAAGCTTTAACAAATCACATCCTAATAAATAAGCTTTTACACTATCCCCTCCTAATAAATAAGCTTTTACACTATCCTTCCTAATAAATAAGCTTTTACACAATCCCTCTAATAAATAAGCTTTTACACTATCCCTCCTAATAAATAAGCTTTTACACTATCCCTCCTAATAAATAAGCTTTTACACATCCCCTCCAATAATAAAGCTTTTACACTATCCCCTCTAATAAATAAGCTTTTACACTATCCCTCAATAATAAGCTTTTACACACTCCTCCTTCCAAATATAGCTTTAACTTTACACATCCCTCCAATAAATAAGCTTTTAACAAGCTTTTACACAATCCCTCCAATAATAAGTTAACAAGCTTTTACACTATCCCCTCCAAATAATAAGCTTTTACACAAGCTTTTACACAATCCTCCAAAATAAGCTTTACACATCCCTCCAATAACAACTTTACACATCCTCTAAATAGCTTTTAACATCTCATAAAGCTTTTACACAACCTCTATAATATCTTTACACTATCCCTCCAATAATAAGCTTTTACACAACCCTATAAGCTTTACAACTATCCCTCCTAATAAAAGCTTTTACACATCCTTCCTAATAAATAAGCTTTTAACCAAAGCTTACACTATCCTCCAATAAATAAGCTTTTACACAATAGCTTTACACATCCCTCCAAATAAATAAGCTTTTACACAATCCCTCCTATTTAAACTAAATAAGCTTTTACACATCCCTCAATAAATAAGCTTTTACACATATCCCTTCTAATAAATAAGCTTTTACACAATCCCTTCCTAATAAATAAGCTTTTACACTATCCCTCCAATAATAAGCTTTACCAATAATAAATAAGCTTTTACACAATTCACTATCCTCCAATAAATAAGCTTTTACACAACTTTTAACACCTCTCCAAATAAATAAGCTTTTACACAAACTTTTCACTACTCCCCTCAAATAAATAAGCTTTTACACAAGCTTTTACACAATCTCTCCAAATAAATAAGCTTTTACACTATCCCCTCCAAATAAACAAGCTTTTACACAATCCTCTCCTACCTTCACAATAAATAAGCTTTTACACATCCTCCAATAAATAAGCTTTTACACTATCCTGAAATAAATAAGCTTTACCATCCTTCCTATAAATAAGCTTTACACTATCCTCTATAATAGCTTTCACTATCTTCTATAAATAGCTTTTACATATCCTCTAATAATAAGCTTACATCCCCAATATAACTTTACAGTCAATACCTGAAATACTTGCGATGCACTATGGATGGAGTTGGTACACACAGTCACTGAAATGGTTCATGGCCATTGCATACTTACAGCTAAGTCAAGTGCTATCACAAACAACTTTTCAGCTTTTCACAGTCTTCTTCAAGTCAAACGATTGGTTCCAGAGACAGGACCAGCCCAACAAACAACCATAATATTATGGTCTGAGGAAAACTTCATGTGAAGTCAAATCAAAATATGGCGTAATTGATAACTGGAAAGGCTTCTGTAACTCTGGGATGGTTTTTGTTTTTTGTTTTTTGTTTCTGTTTTTGTTTTTTTGAGCAGCGTTACACCTTAAATGGTCAGTCCAATGGTCAGTCCAATGGTCAGTCCAATGGTCTGTAAGAAAACAGTGGTTTCCATCAAGTCCTTTGTTGCTAACAGAACTGCTCTTCTAGAGTTGCCTATCTGACTGCTGCACATTTCTTTTATTCTTGAACAATTTCATATTACATTTCACAATAAAACTACTCAATTAAAATGTTCAGCTGTTTAAGACTTTCTGAAGCTGCACATTAAAAAAGAATGACATGCTTTTGGAATCAAGTCCAACAAAACTGGCGCAGTAAACACGGTTATCTACCTGACTTTTTAACAACAACAAAACTGGCGCAGTAAACACAGTTATCTACCTGACTTTTTAACAACAAAACTGGCGCAGTAAACACGGTTATCTACCTGACTTTTTAACAACAACAAAACTGGCGCAGTAAACACGGTTATCTACCTGACTTTTTAACAACAACAAAACTGGCGCAGTAAACACGGTTATCTACCTGACTTTTTAACAACAACAAAACTGGCGCAGTAAACACGGTTATCTACCTGACTTTTTAACAACAACAAAACTGGCGCAGTAAACATGGTTATCTACCTGACTTTTTAACAACAACAAAACTGGCGCAGTAAACACAGTTATCTACCTGACTTTTTAACAACAACAAAACTGGTGCAGTAAACATGGTTATCTACCTGACTTTTTAACAACAACAAAACTGGCGCAGTAAACACGGTTATCTACCTGACTTTTTAACAACAACAAAACTGGCGCAGTAAACAGGGTTATCTAGCTGACTTTTTAACAACAACAAAACTGGCGCAGTAAACACGGTTATCTACCTGACTTTTTAACAACAACAAAACTGGCGCAGTAAACACGGTTATCTACCTGACTTTTTAACAACAAAACTGGCGCAGTAAACATGGTTATCTACCTGACTTTTTAACAACAACAAAACTGGCGCAGTAAACACGGTTATCTACCTGACTTTTTAACAACAACAAAACTGGCGCAGTAAACACGGTTATCTACCTGACTTTTTAACAACAACAAAACTGGCGCAGTAAACACAGTTATCTACCTGACTTTTTAACAACAACAAAACTGGCGCAGTAAACACGGTTATCTACCTGACTTTTTAACAACAACAAAACTGGCGCAGTAAACATGGTTATCTACCTGACTTTTTAACAACAACAAAACTGGCGCAGTAAACACAGTTACCTACCTGACTTTTTAACAACAACAAAACTGGCGCAGTAAACATGGTTATCTACCTGACTTTTTAACAACAACAAAA
Source organism: Monoplex corrugatus (assembly GCA_030674185.1). Lineage (NCBI taxonomy): Eukaryota > Metazoa > Mollusca > Gastropoda > Littorinimorpha > Ranellidae > Monoplex > Monoplex corrugatus. The sequence goes on along the minus strand of CM060311.1, from coordinate 1,319,155 downwards.
CTGGCGCAGTAAACACGGTTATCTACCTGACTTTTTAACAACAACAAAACTGGCGCAGTAAACACGGTTATCTACCTGACTTTTTAACAACAACAAAACTGGCGCAGTAAACACGGTTATCTACCTGACTTTTTAACAACAACAAAACTGGCGCAGTAAACACGGTTATCTACCTGACTTTTTAACAACAAAACTGGCGCAGTAAACACGGTTATCTACCTGACTTTTTAACAACAACAAAACTGGCGCAGTAAACACAGTTATCTACCTGACTTTTTAACAACAAAACTGGCGCAGTAAACACGGTTACCTACCTGACTTTTTAACAACAACAAAACTGGCGCAGTAAACACGGTTATCTACCTGACTTTTTAACAACAACAAAACTGGCGCAGTAAACACGGTTACCTACCTGACTTTTTAACAACAACAAAACTGGCGCAGTAAACACGGTTATCTACCTGACTTTTTAACAACAACAAAACTGGCGCAGTAAACACAGTTACCTACCTGACTTTTTAACAACAACAAAACTGGCGCAGTAAACATGGTTATCTACCTGACTTTTTAACAACAACAAAACTGGCGCAGTAAACACAGTTACCTACCTGACTTTTTAACAACAACAAAACTGGTGCAGTAAACACGGTTAAATACCTGACTTTTTAACAACAACAAAACTGGCGCAGTAAACACGGTTATCTACCTGACTTTTTAACAACAACAAAACTGGCGCAGTAAACACAGTTATCTACCTGACTTTTTAACAACAACAAAACTGGCGCAGTAAACATGGTTATCTACCTGACTTTTTAACAACAACAAAACTGGCGCAGTAAACATGGTTATCTACCTGACTTTTTAACAACAACAAAACTGGCGCAGTAAACACGGTTATCTACCTGACTTTTTAACAACAACAAAACTGGCGCAGTAAACACGGTTATCTACCTGACTTTTTAACAACAAAACTGGCGCAGTAAACACGGTTATCTACCTGACTTTTTAACAACAACAAAACTGGCGCAGTAAACACGGTTATCTACCTGACTTTTTAACAACAAAACTGGCGCAGTAAACACAGTTACCTACCTGACTTTTTAACAACAACAAAACTGGCGCAGTAAACACGGTTATCTACCTGACTTTTTAACAACAACAAAACTGGCGCAGTAAACACGGTTATCTATCTGACTTTTTAACAACAACAAAACTGGCGCAGTAAACACGGTTATCTACCTGACTTTTTTAACAACAACAAAACTGGCGCAGTAAACACAGTTACCTACCTGACTTTTTAACAACAACAAAACTGGCGCAGTAAACACGGTTATCTACCTGACTTTTTAACAACAACAAAACTGGCGCAGTAAACATGGTTATCTACCTGACTTTTTAACAACAACAAAACTGGCGCAGTAAACATGGTTATCTACCTGACTTTTTAACAACAACAAAACTGGCGCAGTAAACACGGTTATCTACCTGACTTTTTAACAACAAAACTGGCGCAGTAAACATGGTTATCTACCTGACTTTTTAACAACAACAAAACTGGCGCAGTAAACACGGTTATCTACCTGACTTTTTAACAACAACAAAACTGGCGCAGTAAACACGGTTATCTACCTGACTTTTTAACAACAACAAAACTGGCGCAGTAAACACGGTTATCTACCTGACTTTTTAACAACAACAAAACTGGCGCAGTAAACACGGTTATCTACCTGACTTTTTAACAACAACAAAACTGGCGCAGTAAACACGGTTATCTACCTGACTTTTTAACAACAAAACTGGCGCAGTAAACATGGTTATCTACCTGACTTTTTAACAACAACAAAACTGGCGCAGTAAACACGGTTAAATACCTGACTTTTTAACAACAACAAAACTGGCGCAGTAAACACGGTTATCTACCTGACTTTTTAACAAAGCAAACCAAAAAAGAAAGAAAAAAACATCAGATACACAATCAATTGCTGTTCTACAACAAAACAAACCAATATTAAAAAACATTAGAGACAAAGCAGTCTTAAACAGACTGTAAATGTTATGAAGTACTTACAGTCGCCTCTGTTCCTCTTCCTCCTTGCGCTTCCTCTCTTCCTCTTCTTTCCTCTTCCTTTCCCTCTCCATTTCTTCCTGCAGAAATGACATGACATATGTCACACTGATTACAACAAAACAGATAGTCAAACCATACCAACAGCCTTCCATTTTATCATAAAAAGATAAAAGACAAGAACAGAACACAGGAAGTAGAAGAAACACGAAAACGAGCGTGCGTGAGAGGGGGATCCAGATTCAGCTGTTTTATGCATTGGGTGTGTTTACAGAGTGGTCAGGACACTGAACGTCCATTAACAGAGTGGTCAGGACACTGAACGTCCATTAACAGTGGTCAGGACACTGAACGTCCATTAACAGTGTGGTCAGGACACTGAACGTCCATTAACAGTGGTCAGGACACTGAACGTCCATTAACAGATGTGGTCAGGACACTGAACGTCCATTAACAGAGTGGTCAGGACACTGAACGTCCATTAACAGTGGTCAGGACACTGAACGTCCATTAACAGTGGTCAGGACACTGAACACCATTAACAGAGTGGTCAGGACACTGAACGTCCATTAACAGTGGTCAGGACACTGAACGTCCATTAACAGAGTGGTCAGGACACTGAACGTCCATTAACAGTGGTCAGGACACTGAACGTCCATTAACAGTGGTCAGGTCACTGAACGTCCATTAACAGAGTGGTCAGGACACTGAACGTCCATTAACAGTGGTCAGGTCACTGAACGTCCATTAACAGAGTGGTCAGGATACTGAACATCCATTAACAGTGGTCAGGACACTGAACGTCCATTAACAGAGTGGTCAGGATACTGAACATCCATTAGCAGTGGTCAGGACACGGAACGTCCATTAACAGTGGTCAGGACACTGAACGTCCATTAACAGTGGTCAGGACACTGAACGTCCATTAACAGAGTTGTCAGGACACTGAACATCCATTAACAGTGGTCAGGACACTGAACGTCCATTAAGAGTGGTCAGGACACTGAACGTCCATTAACAGTGGTCAGGACTGAACGTCCATTAACAGTGGTCAGGACACTGAACGTCCATTAACAGTGGTCAGGACACTGAACGTCCATTAACAGTGGTCAGGACACTGAACGTCCATTAACAGAGTGGTCAGGACACTGAACGTCCATTAACAGTGGTCAGGACATTGAACGTCCATTAACAGTGGTCAGGACACTGAACGTCCATTAACAAGTGGTCAGGACACTGAACGTCCATTAACAGTGGTCAGGACACTGAACGTCCATTAACAGTGGTCAGGTCACTGAACGTCCATTAACAGAGTGGTCAGGACACTGAACGTCCATTAACAGTGGTCAGGACACTGAACGTCCATTAACAGAGTGGTCAGGACACGGAACGTCCATTAACAGTGGTCAGGGCACTGAACGTCCATTAACAGTGGTCAGGTCACTGAACGTCCATTAGCAGTGGTCAGGACACGGAACGTCCATTAACAGTGGTCAGGACACTGAACGTCCATTAACAGAGTGGTCAGGACACTGAACGTCCATTAACAGAGTGGTCAGGACACGGAACGTCCATTAACAGAGTGGTCAGGCCACTGAACGTCCATTAACAGTGGTCAGGACACGGAACGTCCATTAACAGTGGTCAGGACACTGAACGTCCATTAACAGTGGTCAGGCACGAACGTCCATTAACAGAGTGGTCAGGACACGAACGTCCATTAACAGTGGTCAGGACACTGAACGTCCATTAACAGTGGTCAGGACACTGAACGTCCATTAACAGTGGTCAGGACACTGAACGTCCATTAACAGAGTGGTCAGGACACTGAACGTCCATTAACAGTGGTCAGGACACTGAACGTCCATTAACAGTGGTCAGGACACTGAACGTCCATTAACAGTGGTCAGGACACTGGAACGTCCATTAAAAGTGGTCAGGACACTGAACGTCCATTACAGAGTGGTCAGGACACTGAACGTCCATTAACAAGTGGTCAGGACACGAACGTCCATTAACAGTGGTCAGGACACGAACGTCCATTAACAGTGGTCAGGACACTGAACGTCCATTAACAGTGGTCAGGACACTGAACGTCCATTAACAGTGGTCAGGACACTGAACGTCCATTAACAGTGGTCAGGACACTGAACGTCCATTAACAGTGGTCAGGACATGAAGTCCATTAACAGTGGTCAGGACACGGGAACGTCCATTAACAGTGGTCAGGACACTGAACGTCCATTAACAGTGGTCAGGACACTGAACGTCCATTAACAGTGGTCAGGACACTGAACGTCCACTTACAAGACATGGGTATGATCCTGCTTTAGTACAACCTAGCACGAAAAGGGTGGAGATTTGTCTGACCTTCCAGGTCAACACACCAGTCAATGACCCCTCACCCCTCAATTGATATGTACATGTATACGCATACAAAACATAAAACATATATGAAAGATCCCATAAACCATGTCAGTGCTCAGTGATATTTGGAAACATACAAATGCTTAGCATGTTCATCCACTGAACACACAGTAGCAGACTATGCAGCAACATAACACCTACACTGTCTACACCAACCAGTGTGCAACATGCATATCAGAACAAATGAAATAAAAAGTTGTTGTTGTTGTTGTTGTTGTTGTTGTTGTTGTTGTTGTTGTTGTTGTTGTTGTTGTTTCAAATACAGATCACGGCCCTTCATGGATGGGTACAAATACATAATATAAAAGCACCAAATGAAAATTTAAATTACATTGTATAACACACCGTCATAGCAATGTTAGAACTTTAATTACATCAATGGTTCGATGTTCATGCTTTAAATGATATTTGTTCAAAAGTAGTCAAAGCACAGTGCAAAAGTAACGTACATAAATGACAGACAGACAGACATGATAGATTCACAAAGAAAAAACGATGCAAAAAAACATATGCAACAATTTACATTGTAATATTTTTACTAATAGCTACAATTTACCATATACACAATGGATACTAGAAAAGATTAAAGCAAAGTCATACAATCAATCTGTTATTTAAAACAGAACATTGGGAATACAGCGTATGCGTTACAGTATATAATATTTGTTTGTCGACAGACATTCTACAAAAGCCACACTCTGCACAACCTCAAACACCCCATCCAACCACACACTCGACTCTGCACATCTGCACCCTTGCACCCCCCAAAAAACAAAAACAAAAAAACAAAAAACAAACACTCACATGCAAAGATCAATGCACACATGTGGCAATAAAACACACACACACACATCACACACACATGCACACACACACATCACACACACACACATGCAACAAACACACATGCACAAACACACATCAACCACACACAATGCACACACACAAAACACTCAGACATGCAAAGATACATGCACACATGTGCAAAAACACACACACAGACACACACACACACAGACACACACACACACACACAGACCACACACACACATACACACACACACACACAACACAACACACACACACAGACACACACAACACACACACACACACACAACACACACACACACACACACCACACACTACACACACACACAGACACACACACACACACACACACACACACACAGACACACACACAGACACACACACACAAGACACACACAAACACACACAACACACACACACCACACACACACACACACACACACACACACACACACACACACCGCACACCGACAAGCAGCCAGACCTGAATTTTGAGTAAGCGCTCCTGTTCTTCTGCCACTTTCTGTTGTTCCAGTTTCTTCTTCAGGTCTGCCAGAGACGTGTCCATGCTGGTCATCAGCTGGTTGGTGGTGCGTGACATCTCCTCGCGAGTAATGGCCGTGGTCTGTCCAACAGACAATGGACATTATACCCACAAACAGTATCCTCATCCAACAATGCAATATGAAATTTGTGTACAAAGAAATGAATTATGAATGGCACAACCACTTACAATTCCTGATATTGACCAAAGAATACTGCCCTACGCAGTTCGGGGGCAGCTCCTTTTGAATTGACATTCTCTTTCTACTATCAATCAGATTTGCCTTTTCCACAATCTGTGTATGCTGACATACAAACACTTCTGTCAGACAATTAACAGAACATTATGTTGTTGTTGTTGTTGTTTTTTTTTTTTTTTGGGGGGGGGGGGGGGGTTGTTGCTGACATACAAAGACTACTGTCGGACAATTAACAGAATATTATTTGTTGTTGTTGTTGTTGTTGCTGTTGTTTTTTTGGGGGGGATGTTGCTGACATACAAAGACTACTGTCAGACAATTAACAGAATATTTATGGTGTTTTGTGTTGTTGTTTGTTTTTTGGGTTGTTTGTTTGTTTTTTTGGGGTGGGTGTGGTGTGTGTTTTGGGGGGTGTTGCTGACATACTAAAGACTTCTGTCAGACAATTAACAGAATATTATGTTTTTTTGTTTTTTTTTGTTGTTGTTGTTTTTTTTTTGGGGGGGGGGGGGGTGTTGCTGACATATAAAGACTTCTGTCAGACAATTAACAGAATATTATGTTTTTGTTTTTTTTGTTTGTTTTTTTTTTGGGGGGGGGGTGTTGCTGACATTAAAGACTTCTGTCAGACAATTAACAGAATATTATTGTTGTTTGTTGTTGTTTTTGGTGGGGGTTGTTGTATTTTTTTGTTTGGGTTGGGGGGGTTTTTGGGGGGGTTGTTGTTGCTACATAAGCTCAGTTGGGTATAGAGTTCCAAGTTGATATGTAGGTGTTCCACATTCTGGCAGGCCACAGCTTTTCTTTGAACACTAGATAAGACTCAAGACCTTGCTATAGCACATACGACTTGTACACAGGCTTTGTCTTATGCATGACCATTTTCCATCTTCTCAATCATACAACATCTGTGGCACATGGAACTGATTGTAAACCCAGAGATGCTGTCTTGACAAGTTGAAAGTGAAGTTATCTGGTTACTGCCACAGTTTGAGGACAACAAAATGTAGGTACAAAGGCTGTCCCTAACCCACAGGCTGCAGTGGAACATGGTGTTACACACCTCACCTGTTCTCATGGCTAGCACTATGAAGCATACACACCTCACCTGTTCTCATGGCTAGCACTATGAAGCATACACACCTCACCTGTTCTCATGGCTAGCACTATGAAGCATACACACCTCACCTGTTCTCATGGCTAGCACTATGAAGCATACACACCTCACCTGTTCTCATGGCTAGCACTATGAAGCAAGTGCCCATCTCTTCTCCCTTACTATTTTACCTTTCCTAAACAGAGTGCCCATCTCTTCTCTACCTTACTGTTTTCTTACCTCTTCCTAAACTAGTGCCCATCTCTCTTCTCCCTTACTATTTTACCTTTCCTAAACATAGTGCCCATCTCTTCTCCTCTACTATTTTACCTTTCCTAAACATAGTGCCCATCTCTTCTCCCTTACTATTTTACCTTTCCTAAACAGAGTGCCCATCTCTTCTCCCTTACTATTTTACCTTTCCTAAACAGAGTGCCCATCTCTTCTCCCTTACTATTTTACCTTTCCTAAACAGAGTGCCCATCTCTTCTCCCTTACTATTTTACCTTTCCTAAACAGAGTGCCCATCTCTTCTCCCTTACTATTTTACCTTTCCTAAACAGAGTGCCCATCTCTTCTCCCTTACTATTTTACCTTTCCTAAACAGTGCCCATCTCTTCTCCCTTACTGTTTTACCTTTCCTAAACATAGTGCCCATCTCTTCTCCCTTACTATTTTACCTTTCCTAAACAGAGTGCCCATCTCTTCTCCCTTACTATTTTACCTTTCCTAAACAGTGCCCATCTCTTCTCCCTTACTGTTTTACCTTTCCTAAACATAGTGCCCATCTCTTCTCCCTTACTGTTTTACCTTTCCTAAACAGAGTGCCCATCTCTTCTCCCTTACTATTTTTACCTTTCCTAAACAGAGTGCCCATCTCTTCTCCCTTACTGTTTTACCTTTCCTAAACAGTGCCCATCTCTTCTCCCTTACTATTTTACCTTTCCTAAACATAGTGCCCATCTCTTCTCCCTTACTGTTTTACCTTTCCTAAACAGAGTGCCCATCTCTTCTCCCTTACTTTTTACCTTTCCTAAACATAGTGCCCATCTCTTCTCCCTTACTGTTTTACCTTTCCTAAACAGTGCCCATTCTCTTCTCCCTTACTATTTTACCTTTCCTAAACATAGTGCCCATCTCTTCTCCCTTACTATTTTACCTTTCCTAAACAGAGTGCCCATCTCTTCTCCCTTACTGTTTTACCTTTCCTAAACAGAGTGCCCATCTCTTCTCCCTTACTATTTTTACCTTTCCTAAACATAGTGCACCATCTCATTCTTCTCCTTATACATTTTACCTTTCCTAAACAGAGTGCCCATCTCTTCTCCCTTACTATTTTACCTTTCCTAAACAGTGCCCATCTCTTCTCCCTTACTGTTTTACCTTTCCTAAACAGAGTGCCCATCTCTTCTCCCTTACTATTTTACCTTTCCTAAACAGAGTGCCCATCTCTTTCCCTTACTATTTTATACCTTTCCTAAACAGAGTGCCCATCTCTTCTCCCTTACTATTTTACCTTTCCTAAACAAATGCCCATCTCTTCTCCCTTACTGTTTTACCTTTCCTAAACAGAGTGCCCATCTCTTCTCCCTTACTATTTTACCTTTCCTAAACAAGTGCCCACTCTCTTCTCCCTTACTGTTTTACCTTTCCTAAACAGAGTGCCCCATCTCTTCTCCCTTTTACTATTTTACCTTTCCTAAACAGTGCCCATCTCTTCTCCCTTACTTATCTGTTTTATACCTTTCCTAAACAGAGTGCCCATCTCTTCTCCCTTACTTTTTACCTTTCCTAAACAGAGTGCCCATCTCTTCTCCCTTACTTTTTACCTTTCCTAAACATAGTGCCCATCTCTTCTCCCTTACTGTTTTACCTTTCCTAAACAGTGCCCATCTCTTCTCCCTTACTATTTTACCTTTCCTAAACATAGTGCCCATCTCTTCTCCCTTACTATTTTACCTTTCCTAAACAGAGTGCCCATCTCTTCTCCCTTACTGTTTTTACCTTTCCTAAACAGAGTGCCCATCTCTTCTCCCTTACTTTTTTACCTTTCCATAATCATAGTGCCCATTCTCTTCATCTTCCTTACTATTTTACCTTTCCTAAACAGAGTGCCCATCTCTTCTCCCTTACTATTTTACCTTTCCTAAACAGAGTGCCCATCTCTTCTCCCTTACTATTTTAACCTTTCCTAAACAGTGCCCATCTCTTCTCCCTTACTGTTTTACCTTTCCTAAACATAGTGCCCATCTCTTCTCCCTTACTATTTTACCTTTCCTAAACAGAGTGCCCATCTCTTTCTCCCTTACTATTTTACCTTTCCTAAACAGTGCCCATCTCTTCTCCCTTACTGTTTTACCTTTCCTAAACATAGTGCCCATCTCTTCTCCCTTACTATTTTACCTTTCCTAAACAGAGTGCCCATCTCTTCTCCCTTACTGTTTTACCTTTCCTAAACAGAGTGCCCATCTCTTCTCCCTTACTATTTTACCTTTCCTAAACAGTGCCCATCTCTTCTCCCTTACTGTTTTACCTTTCCTAAACAGAGTGCCCATCTCTTCTCCCTTACTATTTTACCTTTCCTAAACAGAGTGCCCATCTCTTCTCCCTTACTGTTTTACCTTTCCTAAACAGAGTGCCCATCTCTTCTCCCTTACTTTTTAAATTTCCTAAACATAGTGCCCATCTCTTCTCCCTTACTTTTTAAATTTCCTAAACATAGTGCCCATCTCTTCTCCCTTACTTTTTAAATTTCCTAAACAGAGTGCCCATCTCTTCTCCCTTACTGTTTTACCTTTCCTAAACAGTGCCCATCTCTTCTCCCTTACTGTTTTACCTTTCCTAAACAGTGCCCATCTCTTCTCCCTTACTATTTTACCTTTCCTAAACAGAGTGCCCATCTCTTCTCCCTTACTATTTTACCTTTCCTAAACAGAGTGCCCATCTCTTCTCCCTTACTATTTTACCTTTCCTAAACATAGTGCCCATCTCTTCTCCCTTACTATTTTACCTTTCCTAAACATAGTGCCCATCTCTTCTCCCTTACTATTTTACCTTTCCTAAACAGAGTGCCCATCTCTTCTCCCTTACTATTTTACCTTTCCTAAACATAGTGCCCATCTCTTCTCCCTTACTATTTTACCTTTCCTAAACAGTGCCCATCTCTTCTCCCTTACTATTTTACCTTTCCTAAACAGAGTGCCCATCTCTTCTCCCTTACTGTTTTACCTTTCCTAAACAGAGTGCCCATCTCTTCTCCCTTACTATTTTACCTTTCCTAAACAGTGCCCATCTCTTCTCCCTTACTGTTTTACCTTTCCTAAACAGAGTCAGGTTCGAGACTACAATAAAACCACTACACCAAAATTAACAAACAAACAAACACCAACTAAAACACACAGAGAAATGCATTAAGGTAAATGTCAAGATGCTCACTCTGATCTTGTGCATAAATCCTTCCAGGGAAGCTTCCAGTTCCTTGACTTGCTTGGCGGCCATCTCCTTGTCCTTCTTCATCTGACCCACGATCTGACTCATCAGGTTCAACTGGGTCTGCAGTGACTTCACCTTCTGGATCATTTCATATCTGTCCAACACAAACCAAGATGACTGTCTTGTTTAACGCTTGTGCATTATGTTAAAACACATTAACCAAAACAACAGAAGAAAAAGAAGATAAGTGATAAACTATCAACAAGGAAACTGTGTAAAAAAACCTCAATAACAACTTCAGCTATAGATACAACCCATGAAAGCTGCAAACAAAAGGTGTGAAAAACCACTACAACGACAGTCTGAATCTAGACAATAAAATTCCTCATCCCTCACAGCTTTGGTGACCAAGGGACATAAACATGGTCTGCCAATCTACCTTTTCAGAGTAATGCAACTTTATGTTATCAAATATGCAGGAAAACGATCAGATCGTCATATTCTCAGATTTTATTACCTCTCTCCATTTTTGTTTACAAATGTTTTTTTCTGTGGTAGTATTAAAAAAATCAACAATAAAAAAAATGTGCTGTATTAAAATAAACAGTTGACACAACAGTAATAACAGACAAAACATCAACTAGTTCTGACTGTTTTTCTTTTTTTTTTTCAACCCTAAAAACATCGTAATTTATAATCAAAGATGGAAACAGAACATATCAAACGTTACCTGCCAGAATGATGTTTCTTATATACAATAAAGATGGCAGGTACACCATTCTGCTCAGGACCCTCTAATTATACACAACATAAATACATAATGAGCTAATAAAGACAGATGGACACACACAAAAATAAATAAAGAAAAAGAAAGTAAGAAAGACAGAAATCTGACTGACTTTGGTCTGAACTTGCGGACACACATCCACATGCGGATTGATTTCTGGATCATCACAAATTGTTCATGTCGGTACTTGATCTTGTTTTTCACTGAAAACATCAACAGGAATCAGCCACAACAGAACGTACATATCCTGTGGCAAACTTCCATAACATGACACAGCTCAAGCAACATAAAGGGTAACACTGCAGGATATATATATAAAACATCAACAGGAATCAACACAACAGAACGTACATATCTGTGGCAAGCTTCAGTAACATGACACAACTCAAGCAACATAAAGGGTAACACTGCAGGATACATATATAAAACATCAACAGGAATCAACCACAAAAGAACGTACATATCCTGTGGCAAGCTTCAGTAACATGACACAACTCAAGCAACATAAAGGGTAACACTGCAGGATACATATATAAAACATCAACAGGAATCAACCACAACAGAACGTACATATCCTGTGGCAAGCTTCAGTAACATGACACAACTCAAGCAACATAAAGGGTAACACTGCAGGATATATATATAAAACATCAACAGGAATCAGCCACAACAGAACGTACATATCCTGTGGCAAGCTTCCATAACATGACACAACTCAAGCAACATAAAGGGTAACACTGCAGGATACATATATAAAACATCAACAGGAATCAGCCACAACAGAACGTACATATCCTGTGGCAAGCTTCAGTAACATGACACAACTCAAGCAACATAAAGGGTAACACTGCAGGATATATATATAAAACATGAAATGGTTATCCCATGACACTGATGTAGAAGGGGAGTGAAGTGGTAGAGACCTCAACTCTTTTAGAGGTCAGCATTATTAAGATTGGTGCCCATCTCCTCTCTTTTGCTGCTTTATCTTCACCAACCCTGAACAGGGCTAATCATCCATTCACAGCTGGGGGAACTGGAAAATGCACACACAAAATTCTTTCTAGAACTTTGTGTTGTGTTGTGTTGTGTCGTGTCATGTTGTGTTGTGTTGTGGTGGTGGTGTTGTTGTGTTGTGTTGTGTTGTGTTGTGTTGTGTTGTGTTGTGTTGTGTTGTGTTGTGTTGTGTGTGTTGTGTTGCAATGCGCTGTGTTGCACTGCATTGCGCAGTGTTGTGTTGCATTGTACTGCATTGTGTTGTGTTGCGTTGCACTGTGATGTGTCGCATTGCATTGTGTTGCATTGTGTTGCACTGCACTTGTACTGTGTTGCATGTGTGTTATTTGTTATTCCTGCTTCACAAAAAAATAGGACCGTGCGTATAGCTACGCCCCGGGTAACTGACTTGATATGACTCTTAATAATGTCCAGAAACTGAATGTGAGAGTTCTACCTCCATGCCAACCAGGCAGAATCATACACATCAATCTTTTCTTATCCTTAAGATTGTCAAGCTCGCTAAGGCTTGAACTGGAGTGGAAAGACAGAGAAACAGACCTATCAGCTATAACACCCCCTTTTATGAACTAAATGAGAAAAAGACTTGGACAAAGTACAGTTACACAAATCTTATTACTGAACAAATGAGACAATATGACGCATCATTCGCACAGATCACAAACAAGGATATAGCATTGCTCGAGGTGGCACCCCAAAACCAACGTTGTATACATTTCAAATCATCAACAGCAACAAAAAACCACACACAGAATTCACTTAGAACATCATCAACACTCACACTCACAAAAGATAAACGTAAGCAAAGAACACAGGAGTTAACCACATACATAAGTTCTGCTTGCCGCAGTCCTTTGCCCATGTGTATAGTGTCCTAATGAGGAGGAACGAATAATCTTCAACACATAGTCTCACAAAGCTAACAATCACGGTCCATACAAAGTCCCGATGCTAGGGTTCCCAGTTTCTAAGGAGTCTCGACGCTTGGCATGGCCAACAGATACCGAATGAAACAACCGCCGAACGACGCGAAGATGCTCGCTACAGCAGACGTGGAGTCCTGCGAAGGGCGGCGCCAAGGAAATGAGCCGAATAGAACGGCTGGGCCGTAGGCTCGTGGCGTGGAAGTACCGCCGATCTTGCCGGAAGACGCAGACATAGAAGCCCCACTAGTTGCACCTGCCTCGGACGCTTGTAATGTTACCGGAGCTCGGACAAGTGCACCTCCTCATAAAGCCAGGACCTCATGGACAGCAACGACGACTGGCGCAGGACGCTGGTGATCTTCTCCCCTCATGCTGGCGAAACTACGAACACATCCTCCCCTACTGACCCCTAGGTATATAAACAGCTTTGATTAGACACGGCAGCAAAACTTATTCACTTGTAAATTATATATCAACGAACCAAGCTACTAATTCCCAACCTAGCCACCAAACCACACATCAACTACAGCAAAGGAGAGCAGATAACTATTCACAGCTGGTTACATGACTGACAACGACACCTGCACTCTAGACTTCCATATGATGTTGACAAAATTGAATGACTGACCACTGTACCACCGCATACTGACTGTAGCAGAGGAAAAAACAAGGGTCGATTCAGTCCTGGTTACATGCCAACAAAGACACAGCCACTCTAGACCTCACATAACAACGTTGACAAAATTTGAAATGACTGACCACTGTACCACCGCATACCGACTGTAGCAGAGGAAAAACAGGCATCGACTCACTCCTGGTCACATGCCAACAAACACAGACCTCTACCCGCTTCTAGGGCATGAAATGCATCTACATGCGGTGACTCTGACCAAACACTGGCCCTATCCACCCAACTGCAAACCGTCTGTACCAGAGGGGCACAAAACACCAACTGACTCGTAACACCCACAATTCTTATTTTTTAAAGCCAACAAACAAGCTCACAGAACCCTGTTCACAGAACCAGCACCAAAGACAAAATTTTTCATCCACCAGACCCACGTACACCATAACTTAGACCATAAACACGGGTTGGGCGAAACATCGATTCACAGTCAAGGTACAAAAATCAGGTAAAACACACACACAGGCACAGGTAAACCGTAACCGGACA
>CM060311.1:1272160-1294660 GCA_030674185.1 Monoplex corrugatus | reverse complement strand
TATTGAGTATGACAGAATCAGAAGCCAGTCTTATCATCATCATGACTTTATTGAGTGGGGACAGAATCAGAAGCCAGTCTTATCATCATCATGACTTTATTGAGTATGACAGAATCAGAAGCCAGTCTTATCATCATCATGACTTTCTTTACTGAGTATGGCAGAATCAGAAGCCAGTCTTATCATCATCATCATCATGCGCCCTACCGCATGGCACTGGCAATCATGGCCCTCCATACCAATCTATCCCTTGTCGCTGCAAGTACATCTCCCACCCTCTCTGTCCTCAGCCACCCTGCAAGTCTGTCCAATATTTTCTCCCTGGGCTACCCAATGTTCTCTTTCCCTCCAGCTTTTCTGTTGTGACCAGGTGCTCTAATTTCTCTTTCCTCATAAAACGTTCTATCAATATTGCTTGTCTTTTTCTAATCTTCCTTATTAATAATCTTCTTGTGTCTGCCTCCTTCAAGACTTTCTCATTTGTTTTCTTTGTTGTCCATGGAACTCTCAACATTCTTCTTAGAAACCACATTTTAGTTGCCTCAATTTTGTTCTGACTTTGCGTTTGACAGTCCACACCTCACAACAGCACAACAGTATTGTTTCTATAGAACACTCAAGAGTCAGTCTACACTGACAAAAACAACCATTTGGGTCACTGATCCAGACTGAATCAGCATTCCCCCTGAATCTCCTAAACTTACTGTGGATCTCAGCTTGTCCATAAGTACTTGTAGTTGCTTGCGGAACTTGGACCCCACACTGATGAAGTTAAGTTTGCCGGCACCTTTATTGGACTTGCCAGAGGAAGCCTTGGCTACATCACCAAACATGTGTTTCAGTAGAGGGTTCTTGCTGTCAAAATCAGGAACTCCAAGGAGGCGTGGAGAGCGTCATTGTTCTTCTCTATGAACAGTCTCTGGACATATACAAAGCAAAGATGAAAGTATAAACAATAAACAATACTGTACAACAAACATAAACAAACCAACCAAGAATGATAACAAAATCTGCGGGGAAAAAAACCTGCAAAATAATTAATAAATATCTTTCTCAGGAAAAGTCCATTTCTAGATACTACTAGATGTTCTTTTCGCTTTTATTTTAAGAGTATAATCTGCTTATTTCTTTCTTCATTTGTTCTATATTTGTTTGTTTGCACAAAATGTAACCATTTAGGAGCCAATGACACCCAGTATTCCTAGACGATCACCAATTTCAAGTACGAGGGTGAGTCAAAAAGTAATGACTTTTTGCTTATATCAGACGAAGTTCTTGATAAAATTATCTGAAGTGAAATGTTGCTCAGTTACAAATGATTATAACTGTTACAGACTAAAGTATTTTGTTTGGTATGTTTCTGGTTCATAGACTCATGAGGAAAATTCAAAATGGCTGCCCCCTTAGAGCTGCATCAAAAACAAAGAGCAGTGATTGAATTCCTTGTTGCTGAGGGGGAAACCCCTGTGAAAATTCACAGACGATTACAGAATGCGTATATGGAGAATACTTTAGATTACAGCAATGTTTGCAGTTGGGTCTGTCATCTGAATGATGAAAAGATGGGAACTGCAAGCGTAGCCAATAAACACCGTTCTGGTCGCCTGTCCACTTCTGTGAATCCTGCCAATAAACAAAAGCAGATGCTCTGATTAGAGAAGACAGGCGCATAACTCTTGAGGAGTTGGCAGAAAACCTTGAAGTGAGCCATGGAAGTGCTTATACATTGTTGAATCACTTGGGTTTTCAAAAATGTGTGCCCGTTGGGTACCAAGACAGCTGACTACCGAACGCAAGACTGACAGGGTCAACGCCTGCGCTGAACTTCTTGAACAAAGTCAAGGAGACAAAACCTTCTTTGGAAGGCTCATTACAAGTGATGAAACATGGATTCACCATTATGAACCGGAATCAAAGAGGCAGTCAATGGAATGGCGCCACCCTACGTCACTAAAACCGAAAAAGTTCCAAGACGGAAAAGTCAGCTGGAAAAATCATGGCGACTGTCTTTTGGGATGCTCAAGGTGTCATTCTGGTTGATTTCTTGCCAAGAGGAGAAACAACAAATTCTGAGGCATACATTGAGACCCTGACGAGGCTCAAAGCAAGGATCCGACAAGTGAGACCCAACTTGCAAATCGATAATGTCCTCCTTCTGCATGACAATGCTCGACCACACACAAGCATCAGGACAAGGGAGACAATCGCCTCATTCGGGTGGACAACTTTACCGCATCCTCCACACTCACCAGACTTAGCGTCTTCAGACTATCATCTCTTCGACCCCATGAAAGAGGGTTTGAGAGGCAAATATTATGCCAGTGACAAGGAAGTAAAAACTGCAGTGAAGACGTGGCTCAAAGAACAGTCAACAGAATTTTACAAGGCAGGGATACATTCCCTCATTCGAAGGTGGAACATTGCTATTGAGAGAAACGGTGACTATGTTGAGAAGTAGGGATGTGATCCCCAGAGGACCAGCTTCATTTTGTTTTATGATACATGTTCCTGTGTCGGTAACTGTTCCTGTACTAAAGAAAAAGGCATTACTTTTTGACTCACCCTCTTACTTATCAGGCCTGACTCTGACCAACTCTGTGATCTGACAACAACTGATGGCTATCAGCAACAAAATGTCAACTTTCTTTTTGAATCCAATGTCTTTATAGATTCATCCACAATCTGCATGTAGTCAACAGTTCCATGCCTGAACTTTTCTTTTCACAGAACTCATGACCAGATTGACTGAAAACTGACTTCTATACAGCTAGTGGATAAATAAAGACCTCTGGGGTGTAGGGAATTTAGAGACGAAACACTTGCCAGAGGGAGGCTTTTCGTCTGAGGACCTTCTGCTGACCAGCTCTCCCCAGAATTTCTTACTATTACTATCCACTGCTTTGTACACATATACAATAAGGACATAGACTCACATGCATAAACGCAAACGCAAACACACACACCACACACACACACACACACACACACACACACACACACACACACACACACACACACACACACAAGAAATTAGGAAAACTTACAGTGTGGTAGCAGACAGCACCAGCAAAATGCCTGATCAGGAATCCTTCATCATCCCTCACATCACGATGAGTCTTCAGCTTTGACTTGCGAGGATGCTGCAAACAAACAATCAAAGATAAATTTATCTGCCACAACTACTTGCTGTGGTGCAGCGGTCAGCACAACAGACTAACAACTGAAAGGTTGCCGGTTCAAACCCCATCAGACCTGTCAAAATCATTGTGGGATTTTTCAGCCCAACTAGCTCTCCTACCTAAAGCTGACTATGCTATAGGCTGTACAGCTCACTACCAAGTGGCCCATTAGCTGACTGTGCTATAGGCTCACTGACAAGTGGCCCACTAGCTGACTGTGCTACAGGCTGTATAGCTCACTGACAAGTGGCCCACTAGCTCACTATGCTACAGGCTGTATAGCTCACTGACAAGTGGCCCATTAGCTGACTATGCTATAGGCTCACTGACAAGTGGCCCACTAGCTGACTGTGCTACAGGCTGTATAGCTCACTGACAAGTGGCCCACTAGCTGACTATGCTACAGGCTGTATAGCTCACTGACAAGTGACCCATTAGCTGACTATGCTACAGGCTGTATAGCTCACTGACAAGTGGCCCATTAGCTGACTATGCTATAGGCTCACTGACAAGTGGCCCATTAGCTGACTATGCTACAGGCTGTATAGCTCACTGACAAGTGGCCCATTAGCTGACTATGCTACAGGCTGTATAGCTCACTGACAAGTGGCCCATTAGCTGACTATGCTACAGGCTGTATAGCTCACTGACAAGTGGCCCATTAGCTGACTATGCTACAGGCTGTATAGCTCACTGACAAGTGGCCCATTAGCTGACTATGCTATAGGCTCACTGACAAGTGGCCCATTAGCTGACTATGCTACAGGCTCACTGACAAGTGGCCCATTAGTTGACTATGCTACAGGCTCACTGACAAGTGGCCCATTAGCTGACTATGCTATAGGCTCACTGACAAGTGGCCCATTAGCTGATTATGCTACAGGCTCACTGACAAGTGGCCTACTAGCTGACTATGCTATAGGCTGTATAGCTCACTGACAAGTGGCCCATTAGCTGACTATGCTATAGGCTGTATAGCTCACTGACAAGTGGCCCATTAGCTGACTATGCTATAGGCTGTATAGCTCACTGACAAGTGGCCCATTAGCTGACTATGCTACAGGCTGTATAGCTCACTGACAAGTGGCCCATTAGCTGACTATGCTATAGGCTGTATAGATCACTGACAAGTGGCCCATTAGCTGACCATGCTACAGGCTGTATAGCTCACTGACAAGTGGCCCATTAGCTGATTATGCTATAGGCTGTATAGCTCACTGACAAGTGGCCCATTAGCTGACTGTGCTATAGGCTGTATAGCTCACTGACAAGTGGCCCATTAGCTGACTATGCTACAGGCTCACTGACAAGTGGCCCATTAGCTGACTATGCTATAGGCTGTATAGCTCACTGACAAGTGGCCCATTAGCTGACTATGCTATAGGCTGTATAGCTCACTGACAAGTGGCCCATTAGCTGACTATGCTACAGGCTCACTGACAAGTGGCCCATTAGTTGACTATGCTACAGGCTCACTGACAAGTGGCCCATTAGCTGACTATGCTATAGGCTCACTGACAAGTGGCCCATTAGCTGATTATGCTACAGGCTCACTGACAAGTGGCCTACTAGCTGACTATGCTATAGGCTGTATAGCTCACTGACAAGTGGCCCATTAGCTGACTATGCTATAGGCTGTATAGCTCACTGACAAGTGGCCCATTAGCTGACTATGCTATAGGCTGTATAGCTCACTGACAAGTGGCCCATTAGCTGACTATGCTACAGGCTGTATAGCTCACTGACAAGTGGCCCATTAGCTGACTATGCTATAGGCTGTATAGATCACTGACAAGTGGCCCATTAGCTGACCATGCTACAGGCTGTATAGCTCACTGACAAGTGGCCCATTAGCTGACTATGCTACAGGCTGTATAGCTCACTGACAAGTGGCCCATTAGCTGACTATGCTATAGGCTCACTGACAAGTGGCCCATTAGCTGACTATGCTACAGGCTCACTGACAAGTGGCCCATTAGTTGACTATGCTACAGGCTCACTGACAAGTGGCCATTAGCTGACTATGCTATAGGCTCACTGACAAGTGGCCCATTAGCTGATTATGCTACAGGCTCACTGACAAGTGGCCTACTAGCTGACTATGCTATAGGCTGTATAGCTCACTGACAAGTGGCCCATTAGCTGACTATGCTATAGGCTGTATAGCTCACTGACAAGTGGCCCATTAGCTGACTATGCTATAGGCTGTATAGCTCACTGACAAGTGGCCCATTAGCTGACTATGCTACAGGCTGTATAGCTCACTGACAAGTGGCCCATTAGCTGACTATGCTATAGGCTGTATAGATCACTGACAAGTGGCCCATTAGCTGACCATGCTACAGGCTGTATAGCTCACTGACAAGTGGCCCATTAGCTGATTATGCTATAGGCTGTATAGCTCACTGACAAGTGGCCCATTAGCTGACTGTGCTATAGGCTGTATAGCTCACTGACAAGTGGCCCATTAGCTGACTATGCTACAGGCTCACTGACAAGTGGCCCATTAGCTGACTATGCTATAGGCTGTATAGCTCACTGACAAGTGGCCCATTAGCTGACTATGCTATAGGCTGTATAGCTCACTGACAAGTGGCCCATTAGCTGACTATGCTACAGGCTGTATAGCTCACTGACAAGTGGCCCATTAGCTGACCATGCTACAGGCTGTATAGCTCACTGACAAGTGGCCCATTAGCTGACTATGCTACAGGCTCACTGACAAGTGGCCCATTAGCTGACAATGCTACAGGCTCACTGACAAGTGGCCCATTAGCTGACTATGCTATAGGCTCACTGACAAGTGGCCCATTAGCTGACTATGCTACAGGCTGTATAGCTCACTGACAAGTGGCCCATTAGCTGACTATGCTACAGGCTCACTGACAAGTGGCCCATTAGCTGACTATGCTACAGGCTCACTGACAAGTGGCCCATTAGCTGACTATGCTACAGGCTGTATAGCTCACTGACAAGTGGCCCATTAGCTGACTATGCTACAGGCTCACTGACAAGTGGCCCATTAGCTGACTATGCTATAGGCTCACTGACAAGTGGCCCATTAGCTCAGCTGTTAAAGTATCTTGCTCTTAACACAGGGGCCGTGGGTTCAACCCTCGAGCGTCTCACATTCACAACAGGCTGGCTGGCTCTATTGACAGAGATGTGGACTGAGATATAATGCCCCTGTTTCACCTTTTGACTTCCACACCCATCCACCAACTGCAAAAACTTAACCCTTTGATTCCCTCACCTCAAGGGTCAAGTTTTTGTTTTGCTAGCATGATTGGTAATGCAGGATGCCGGTGGACAGTCAAAGGGTTAATCCTATCCTACAACATAAAAACTGGCCTGTTCACTACCCATCTTAACCCTTTCGCTGCCAAAGTGTAAATAAAAAGGTGAATCGCCTACGCCACGGAGTTTTAAACGTCTTGACCTAAAATGAAAAAAAATCCTCTCTCTTCATCCAGCCCACAAAACCCCACAACACTATATGTTCTTGTTCAGTATACTTCACAACACACCAGGAGCAGCAGTACTTTCGTTTTTACGATCACCAGTGCTAGTAATGTCACTTCGACTCTTATCTGGGTCAAGTCCGACTTCGGACATCAACACCGAAATATCGCCTGCATGCGCCAAATTATCGTCATTTTCACTCTTATGATGGAGTATGCTTCGTGTTCTGATGGAGTATGCTTCGTGTTCTGATGGAGTATGCTTCGTGTTCTGATGGAGTATGCTTCATGTTCTGATGGAGTATGCTTACTGTTTTGATGGAGTATGCTTACTGTTCTGATGGAGTATGATTCATGTTCTGATGGTGTATGCTTACTGTTCTGATGGAGTATGCTTACTGTTCTGATGGGGTATGCTTCATGTTCTGATAGAGTATGCTTCATGTTCTGATGGAGTATGTTTCATGTTCTGATGGAGTATGCTTACTGTTCTGATGGAGTATGTTTCATGTTCTGATGGAGTATATTTCATGTTCTGATGGAGTATGCTTGATGTTCTGATGGAGTATGTTTCATGTTCTGATAGAGTATGTTTCATGTTCTGATAGAGTATGCTTCATGTTCTGATAGAGTATTTTCATGTTCTGATGGAGTATGTTTCATGTTCTGATGGAGTATGTTTCATGTTCTGATGGAGTATGCTTGATGTTCTGATGGAGTATGCTTCATGTTCTGATGGAGTATGCTTCATGTTCTGATGGAGTATGCTTCATGTTCTGATGGAGTATGCTTCATGTTCTGATGGAGTATGTTTCATGTTGTAGTAGTCCCTGCCCTGCCCTACCCTCCTCATTCAAGACCTCAGCAAAGGGTTTTGCACAGGTTTAACCCTTTCACTCCCACATCCTGTCCACAAACTGCAAAAACTGAACATTTTGACTCCCTCATCCTAACCACCAGCTTCCTAACCTTGTGACTCCCTCACCCTAACCACCAGCTTCCTAACCTTTCGACTCCCTCACCCTAACCACCAGCTTCCTAACATTGTGACTCCCTCACCCTGTTGGTGGATAGGGTAAGGGAGTCAAAGGGATCAATTTTTGCTTTGCTAGCATGGTTGGCAATGCAGAATGGAACTACACTGCATTGTGATTTTCACCTGAATTATCACACACCATCATACCACTATGAACAATGGTCCCACACTCTGTGGTCATCACAGTGGCACAGAAAACAGGACAGCACAAAAGAACAATTGTCTGCCACAGCTACAAGACCATAAAGACTACGAAGAATGGTTCAAAATCCAGTCTGCCACAGCTACAAGACAGCTACAAGACCATAAAGACTACCAAGAATGGTTCAAAATCCAGTCTGCCACAGCTACAAGACAGCTACAAGACCATAAAGACTACGAAGAATGGTTCAAAATCCAGTCTGCCACAGCTACAAGACAGCTACAAGACCATAAAGACTACCAAGAATGGTTCAAAATCCAGTCTCCAGCCACAGCTACAAGACCATAAAGACTACCAAGAATGGTTCAAAATCCAGTCTGCCACAGCTACAAGACAGCTACAAGACCATAATGACTACAAAGAATGGTTCAAAATCCAGTCTGCCACAGCTACAAGACTACAAAGACTACAAAGAATGGTTCAAAATCCAAGATATAAATTTAATCACAAACAAAAAAGAAACAAATGCTGCATTCTATAAGATGTTTCAGAAATATTGCACGCAATATCGTTTTTCTGTTATAATCTATAGTTAACCCTTTGACTCCTGTACTTTGTCATCCATCTGCAAAAATTTAACCTTTTGACACCCTCAACCTATCCACCACCTTCCTACAGGAAGTTAGTGGACAGGGTGAGGAAGTCAAAGGGTTAATTATTTGCTTTGCTAGCATGGTTGACAATGCAGGATACTGGTGGACAGGGTGAGGAATCAAAGGGTTAATTATTTGCTTTGCTAGCTGGATGACAATGCAGGATACAGGTGGACAGGGTGAGGAATCAAAGGGTTAATTATTTGCTTTGCTAGCTTGGATGACAATGCAGGATACTGGTGGACAGGGTGAGGAATCAAAGGGTTAATTATTTGCTTTGCTAGCATGGTTGACAATGCAGGATACTGGTGGACAGGGTGAGGAATCAAAGGGTTAATTATTTGCTTTGCTAGCGTGGTTGACAATGCAGGATACTGGTGGACAGGGTGCAGAATCAAAGGGTTAATTATTTGCTTTGCTAGCGTGGTTGACAATGCAGGACACTGGTGAACAGGGTGAGGAATCAAAGGGTTAATTATTTGCTTTGCTAGCGTGGTTGACAATGCAGGATACTGGTGACAGGGTGAGGAATCAAAGGGTTAATTATTTGCTTTGCTAGCGTGGTTGACAATGCAGGACACTGGTGAACAGGGTGAGGAATCAAAGGGTTAATTATTTGCTTTGCTAGCGTGGTTGACAATGCAGGACACTGGTGAACAGGGTGAGGAATCAAAGGGTTAATTATTTGCTTTGCTAGCGTGGTTGACAATGCAGGATACTGGTGGACAGGGTGAGGAATCAAAGGGTTAATTATTTGCTTTGCTAGCGTGGTTGACAATGCAGGATACTGGTGGAACAGGGTGAGGAATCAAAGGTTAATTATTTGCTTTGCTAGCGTGGTTGACAATGCAGGATACTGGTGGACAAGGTGAGGAATCAAAGGGTTAATTATTTGCTTTGCTAGCGTGGTTGACAATGCAGGATACTGGTGGACAGGGTGAGGAATCAAAGGTTAATTATTTGCTTTGCTAGCGTGGTTGACAATGCAGGATACTGGTGAACAGGGTGAGGAATCAAAGGGTTAATTATTTGCTTTGCTAGCATGGTTGACAATGAAGGACACTGGTGAACAGGGTGAGGAATCAAAGGGTTAATTATTTGCTTTGCTAGCATGGTTGACAATGCAGGATACTGGTGGACAGGGTGAGGAATCAAAGGGTTATTATTTGCTTTGCTAGCATGGTTGACAATGCAGGATACTGGTGTACAGGGTGAGGAATCAAAGGTTAATTATTTGCTTTGCTAAGCATGGTTGACAATGCAGGATACTGGTGGACATGGTGAGGAATCAAAGGTTGAGTTTCGGTTGAGGTCTGGGGCACCGCAAGTCCTCTGTATACGCCTGTGTGACATACTATAGCATGACCATGTCCTGTGACATAATATATGCATGACCATGTCCTGTGACATAACTATAGCATGACCAAGTCCTGTGACATAACTATAGCATGACCAAGTCCTGTGACATAACTTAGCATGACCATGTCCTGTGACATAACTATAGCATGACCAAGTCCTGTGACATAACTACAGCAGACCAACCGTACATAAACATATAGCATGACCAAGTCCTGTGACATAACTATAGCATGACCAAGTCCTGTGACATAACTATAGCATGACCAAGTCCTGTAAACAAAACATTTGCATGACCAAGTCTGTGACATAACTAATAGCATGACCAAGTCCTTGTACATAACTATAGCATGACAAGTCCTGTAACCCTAACTATAGCATGACCAAGTCTGTAACATAACTATGCAAGACCAAGTCCTTGACATAACTATAGCATGACCAAGTCCTGTGACTTAACCTATAACATGACCAAGTCCTTGACATAACTATAGCATGACCAGTCCCGTAACATAACTATAGCATGACCAAGTCCTGTGCACATAACTATAGCATGACCAATGTCCAGTGACATAATATGCATGACCAAGTCCTGTGACATAACTATAGCATGACCAAGTCCTGTGACATAACTATAGCATGACCAAGTCCTGTGACATAACTATAGCATGACCAAGTCCTGTGACATAACTATAGCATGACCAAGTCCTGTGACATAACTATAGCATGACCAAGTCCTGTGACATAACTATAGCATGACCAAGTCCTGTGACATAACTATAGCATGACCAAGTCCTGTGACATAACTAGCATGACCAAGTCCTGTGACATAACTATAGCATGACCAAGTCCTGTGACATAACTATAGCATGACCATGTCCTGTGACATAACTATAGCATGACCAAGTCCTGTGACATAACTATAGCATGACCATGTCCTGTGACATAACTATAGCATGACCAAGTCCTGTGACATAACTATAGCATGACCAAGTCCTGTGACATAACTATAGCATGACCAAGTCCTGTGACATAACTATAGCATGACCAAGTCCTGTGACATAACTATAGCATGACCATGTCCTGTGATATAACTATAGCATGACCAAGTCCTGTGACATAACTATAGCATGACCAAGTCCTGTGACATAACTATAGCATGACCATGTCCTGTGACATAACTATAGCATGACCAAGTCCTGTGGCATAACTATAGCATGACCAAGTCCTGTAACATAACTATAGCATGACCAAGTCCTGTGACATAACTATAGCATGACCAAGTCCTGTAACATAACTATAGCATGACCAAGTCCTGTAACATAACTATAGCATGACCAAGTCCTGTGACATAACTATAGCATGACCAAGTCCTGTAACATAACTATAGCATGACCAAGTCCTGTGACATAACTATAGCATGACGAAGTCCTGTAACATAACTATAGCATGACCAAGTCCTGTAACATAACTATAGCATGACGAAGTCCTGTAACATAACTATAGCATGACCAAGTCCTGTAACATAACTATAGCATGACGAAGTCCTGTGACATAACTATAGCATGACCAAGTCCTGTGACATAACTATAGCATGACCAAGTCCTGTGACATAAATTATAGCATGACCAAGTCCTGTGACATAACTATAGCATGACCAAGTCCTGTAACATAACTATAGCATGACCAAGTCCTGTAACATAACTATAGCATGACCAAGTCCTGTAACATAACTATAGCATGACCAAGTCCTGTGACATAACTATAGCATGACCAAGTCCTGTGACATAACTATAGCATGACCAAGTCCTGTGACATAACTATAGCATGACCAAGTCCTTTGTATACAGCCTGTGTGACATAACTATAGCATGACCAAGTCCTGTGACATAACTATAGCATGACGAAGTCCTGTAACATAACTATAGCATGACCAAGTCCTGTGACATAACTATAGCATGACCATGTCCTGTGACATAACTATAGCATGACCATGTCCTGTGACATAACTATAGCATGACCAAGTCCTGTGACATAACTATAGAATGACCAAGTCCTGTGACATAACTATAGCATGACCAAACATCACAGCAAAAGACAGATTCACTGTTTCTGATCCAAACTGGCCAGCACTACATTTCAATCAAGTCTATGAAGTAGCACATAGACAGAGCACTTGCCTTCTACACACAATGCATGCCAACTGTCAAGATACAAATCAAGATAAATTATTCTCTCTCTCTCTCTCTCTCTCTCTCTCTCTCTCTCTCTCTCTCTCTCTCTCACACACACACACACACACATGCACGCACGCACACACGCACGCACGCACACACACACACCACATACAGTACTCACACTGAGCCTGAAGTGGTTCTTGTTGCGAGAGTGCACCTCTGATGTGAAATGTTCTGGTTTGGGTGTGGGCAGTTTGCTCTCCTCATCAAGCAGGTCAAAGATGCCATTTGGCTTGGCTTCCACCAATTCTGAAAATGACATTATTTTATCATGCACCAATTCTGAAAATGACATTATTTCATTATGGTTACCTAAATCAGGCACAAAGTAGTTAAGGTTTTCTTACAACCCTGCACTCATAGAGGAAAGAGATGATAGAGACCAAAACTTTTCTCAAGGCCAGCATTACGAAAGCAGTGCCCATTTCCTATCCCTTATTCCTATTTACTTTCTCTAAACCTGAGCGAAGTCGGGTACCTATTCATAGCTGGGTAAACTGGAGGCTGCATGCAGACTGGAAAGTGAGTACTCTACCTATGAGTCAACCACATCCCTGGTATGCCAGATCTTTACTCAGTATGTCAATGAGTTATGTATTTTTCCATTCAAAGCAATTTAATTTCTCTTCCCTGGGTGTGCATATGCACACAAACACCACTTAGCAACACAGTGCAGCCATTATTTTGTTGCAAAGTTTGCACACACTGTCTTTGATACACTGGGTATTTTCCTGTTTCCATAAGCCATTAACACTGACATCACCTACACCATCTTCAACATAGTATGTGTATTTGACATTTTGTGTATTTGACATTTTGCGTATTTGACATTTTGCGTGAGTATATACATGAAGGTTCCGGCACTTTCAGGTCTATTCATATGTAGACCTGAAATATCAGGTTCTGGCACTTTCAGGTCTATTCATATGTAGACCTGAAATATCAGGTTCTGGCACTTTCAGGTCTATTCATATGTAGACCTGAAATATCAGGTTCTGGCACTTTCAGGTCTATTCATACGTAGACCTGAAATATCAGGTTCTGGCACTTTCAGGTCTATTCATATGTAGACCTGAAATATCAGGTTCTGGCACTTTCAGGTCTATTCATACGTAGACCTGAAATATCAGGTTCTGGCACTTTCAGGTCTATTCATACGTAGACCTGAAATATCAGGTTCTGGCACTTTCAGGTCTATTCATACGTAGACCTGAAATATCAGGTTCTGGCACTTTCAGGTCTATTCATATGTAGACCTGAAATATCAGGTTCTGGCACTTTCAGGTCTATTCATACGTAACCTGAAATATCAGGTTCTGGCACTTTCAGGTCTATTCATATGTAGACCTGAAATATCAGGTTCTGGCACTTTCAGGTCTATTCATACGTAGACCTGAAATATCAGTTCTGGCACTTTCAGGTCTATTCATACGTAAGACCTGAAATATCAGGTTCTGGCACTTTCAGGTCTATTCATATGTAGACCTGAAATATCAGTTCTGGCACTTTCAGGTCTATTCATATGTAGACCTGAAATATCAGGTTCTGGCACTTTCAGGTCTATTCATACGTAGACCGGAAATATCAGGTTCTGGCACTTTCAGGTCTATTCATACGTAGACCTGAAATATCAGGTTCTGGCACTTTCAGGTCTATTCATACGTAGACCTGAAATATCAGGTTCTGGCACTTTCAGGTCTATTCATACGTAGACCTGAAATATCAGGTTCTGGCACTTTCAGGTCTATTCATATGTAGACCTGAAATATCAGGTTCTGGCACTTTCAGGTCTATTCATATGTAGACCTGAAATATCAGGTTCTGGCACTTTCAGGTCTATTCATACGTAGACCTGAAATATCAGGTTCTGGCACTTTCAGGTCTATTCATACGTAGACCTGAAATATCAGGTTCTGGCACTTTCAGGTCTATTCATATGTAGACCTGAAATATCAGGTTCTGGCACTTTCAGGTCTATTCATACGTAGACCTGAAATATCAGGTTCTGGCACTTTCAGGTCTATTCATATGTAGACCTGAAATATCAGGTTCTGGCACTTTCAGGTCTATTCATATGTAGACCTGAAATATCAGGTTCTGGCACTTTCAGGTCTATTCATACGTAGACCTGAAATATCAGGTTCTGGCACTTTCAGGTCTATTCATATGTAGACCTGAAATATCAGGTTCTGGCACTTTCAGGTCTATTCATATGTAGACCTGAAATATCAGGTTCTGGCACTTTCAGGTCTATTCATACGTAGACCTGAAATATCAGGTTCTGGCACTTTCAGGTCTATTCATATGTAGACCTGAAATATCAGGTTCTGGCACTTTCAGGTCTATTCATATGTAGACCTGAAATATCAGGTTCTGGCACTTTCAGGTCTATTCATACGTAGACCTGAAATATCAGGTTCTGGCACTTTCAGGTCTATTCATATGTAGACCTGAAATATCAGGTTCTGGCACTTTCAGGTCTATTCATATGTAGACCTGAAATATCAGGTTCTGGCACTTTCAGGTCTATTCATATGTAGACCTGAAATATCAGGTTCTGGCACTTTCAGGTCTATTCATACGTAGACCTGAAATATCAGGTTCTGGCACTTTCAGGTCTATTCATATGTAGACCTGAAATATCAGAAGTTCCGGCACTTTCAGGTCTATTCATACGTAGACCTGAAATATCAGAAGTTCCGGCACTTTCAGGTCTATTCATACGTAGACCTGAAATATCAGGTTCTGGCACTTTCAGGTCTATTCATATGTAGACCTGAAATATCAAAAGGTTCCGGCACTTTCAGGTCTATTCATACGTAGATCTGAAATATCAGAAGGTTCTCCATCCTTTACCCACCAGATGACACCCACACAGCATGGAACCCAAATCCTCCAACTGGAAGTCTAATGTCCTAACTACTTGGCTATTGTACTTGATTATTTCCTAATGTATCATCATCATCATCATCATCATCATCAGGTGCCCTGCCGCATGGCGTCGGCGACCATTGACTTCCAACCATTCTAATGTATGATCAGTGAAGTTAAGATATTCACAAACACACCCACATCCACCCACACAGCCCCCAGGCCAACTGAAACACAGAACAAACTTACAAACTTACTGTATCTACAACTTACTGTATCTACAACTTACTGTATATCTACAACTTACTGTATCTACAACTTACTGTATCTACAAATTACTGTATCTACAACTTACTGTATCTACAACTTACTGTATCTACAACTTACTGTATCTACAACTTACTGTATAGCTACAACTTACTGTATCTACAACTTACTGTATATTTACAACTTACTGTATCTACAACTTACTGTATCTACAACTTACTGTATATCTACAACTTACTGTATCGACAACTTACTGTATATCTACAACTTACTGTATCTACAACTTACTGTATATCTACAACTTACTGTATCTACAACTTACTGTATCTACAACTTACTGTATCTACAACTTACTGTATATCTACAACTTACTGTATCTACAACTTACTGTATCTACAACTTACTGTATATCTACAACTTACTGTATCTACAACTTACTGTCTCTACAACTTACTGTATCTACAATCTACAACTTACTGTATCTACAACTTACTGTATCTACAACTTACTGTATAGCTACAACTTACTGTATCTACAACTTACTGTATATCTACAACTTACTGTATCTACAACTTACTGTATCTACAACTTACTGTATAGCTACAACTTACTGTATCTACAACTTACTGTATATCTACAACTTACTGTATATCTACAACTTACTGTATCTACAACTTACTGTATCTACAACTTACTGTATAGCTACAACTTACTGTATCTACAACTTACTGTATTTACAACTTACTGTATCTACAACTTACTGTATCTACAAATTACTGTATTTACAACTTACTGTATCTACAACTTACTGTATCTACAACTTACTGTATATCTACAACATACTGTATCTACAACTTACTGTATCTACAACTTACTGTATATCTACAACTTACTGTATATCTACAACTTACTGTATATCTACAACTTACTGTATATCTACAACTTACTATATATCTACAAGTTACTGTATATCTACAACTTACTGTATCTACAACTTACTGTATATCTACAACTTACTGTATCTACAACTTACTGTATCTACAACTTACTGTTACAACTTACTGTATATCTACAACTTACTGTATATCTACAACTTACTGTATATCTACAACTTACTGTATATCTACAACTTACTGTATATCTACAACTTACTGTATATCTACAACTTACTGTATATCTACAACTTACTGTATCTACAACTTACTCTATATCTACAACTTACTCTATCTACAACTTACTGTATCTACAACTTACTGTTACAACTTACTGTATATCTACAACTTACTGTATATCTACAACTTACTGTATATCTACAACTTACTGTTACAACTTACTGTATATCTACAACTTACTGTATATCTACAACTTACTGTATATCTACAACTTACTGTATATCTACAACTTACTGTTACAACTTACTGTATATCTACAACTTACTGTATATCTACAACTTACTGTATATCTACAACTTACTGTATATCTACAACTTACTGTATATCTACAACTTACTGTTACAACTTACTGTATATCTACAACTTACTGTATATCTACAACTTACTGTATATCTACAACTTACTGTATATCTACAACTTACTGTTACAACTTACTGTATATCTACAACTTACTGTATATCTACAACTTACTGTATATCTACAACTTACTGTTACAACTTACTGTATATCTACAACTTACTGTATATCTACAACTTACTGTATATCTACAACTTACTGTATATCTACAACTTACTGTATATCTACAACTTACTGTTACAACTTACTGTATATCTACAACTTACTGTTACAACTTACTGTATATCTACAACTTACTGTATATCTACAACTTACTGTTACAACTTACTGTATATCTACAACTTACTGTATATCTACAACTTACTGTATATCTACAACTTACTGTATATCTACAACTTACTGTATATCTACAACTTACTGTATATCTACAACTTACTGTATCTACACTGTGCACCAGCACAGTCGAAGCAATGGAAGCCAAAATCAACAAATACACAAGAAAATGGCTCGGTGTCCCACCTGGTCTCACTGATGTTGCATTCTACTGTCGTCAAGCAATGCTGAAGCTACCTCTCAAATCCATAGTGGAGGAATACAAAGTTGGAAAAGCAAGACTGTTGAGCATGCTGGAGGAATCGGAAGACAATATCGTGAGATCAGTTCATCCAAAGCTGAGAACTGGCAGAAAGTGGAAAGTCCAAGAGGCTGTAAACAATGCCAAGAGAAACCTCAGCATCAAAGAAATAATTGGACACACGCAAACCAACAGACTGGGACTGGGAGCAACAAAAATGCAGTGGTGGTCCAAAGCCAAAGGGAAGGAAAAAAGAGACATGATCATACAGGAGTTGAAGGAAGAAGAAGATGTCAAAAGAGTGCAGAAGGCAGTCCAGCAAGGTCAACAGGGGCAATGGACAACATGGGACAGTGCACTCCAAAGAAGTCTCAGCTGGAACGATATGTGGCACATGGCTCCTCTAAGGATAAGCTTCCTCCTCAGATCTGTATATGACCTGCTCCCCTCGAATGCAAACTTAGTGAAATGGGGGAAAGCAGACGACCCAGCATGTCCGCTCTGTCAGAAGAAACAAACAGTGGAACATGTCCTAAGCTCTTGCAAAGTAGCGCTAGCCCAAGGAAGGTATACATGGAGGCACAACCAAGTTCTGAAAGTGATCACAGATGTGGTTAGCGAAAAAACCATGACCCCAAACGCACCAATTGCTATGACAACGTTCTACAAAGCAGGAGGGAAACAGGTCTGGCCCGAAAGTGCTATGACAACCAGCACATTGCCAAAGGGTCTTCTGGATGGAGCAGTCGACTGGGAGTGTACAGCAGACCTCCCAGAGTGGAGAAATTACCCAGATGTCATCAGCAAGACAGGCATGAGACCAGACATCGCTCTCCACTCTGACTCCTCGAAACAAGTGATTCTGATAGAACTCACTGTGCCATACGAAAGCAGAATGGAAGAAGCACATATCTACAAGACCGAAAAATACGCCGGTCTTGCCAGCACCCTGAAGAAAGCAGGTCTGCGGGTCAAAATATTCGCCATAGAGGTCGGGGCAAGAGGGTTTGTGGGCACCTCCGCTTATGATCTCATGAAACAACTCGCCATTTCTGGGAAGAAGAGGACTAGAGCCCTTAAAGCGATGGCAGAGGCAGCAGAAAGGAGCTCAAGCTGGATCTGGGCAAGGAGGAACGAAAAAAGTGAACTTCATAAGGATTAAATTCCCTACAGATGATGTGTGCCCCGTTAGCACATTGGTAAAAACCGCGTACCGCAGTTCTGAAGCGCAGAATCGCCCAGGTTCGATCCCCGGCGTGGGGAAAAAAAAAAAAAAAAATAGACAACAGCAGAAGGGCATCCAGGAGTCATGACCTGGATGTGGCCCGGCCCCCCGAGAGTGTAAGGAATTCAGGGCCGAAACACTTGTCTAAAGGGGGTTACTTCTCTGAAGACCTTCTGTTGTCTAGCTCTCCCTAGAGTTTCTTTCTACCTACAACTTACTGTATCTACAACTTACTGTATATCTACAACTTACTGTATCTACAACTTAC
Source organism: Monoplex corrugatus (assembly GCA_030674185.1). Classification (NCBI taxonomy): domain Eukaryota; kingdom Metazoa; phylum Mollusca; class Gastropoda; order Littorinimorpha; family Ranellidae; genus Monoplex; species Monoplex corrugatus. The sequence continues at coordinate 1,275,865 of CM060311.1, read as the reverse complement.
TGTATCTACAACTTACTGTTACAACTTACTGTATATCTACAACTTACTGTATATCTACAACTTACTGTTACAACTTAGTGTATATCTACAACTTACTGTATATCTACAACTTACTGTATCTACAACTTACTGTATATCTACAACTTACTGTATCTACAACTTACTGTATCTACAACTTACTGTATATCTACAACTTACTGTTACAACTTACTGTATATCTACAACTTACTGTATATCTACAACTTACTGTATATCTACAACTTACTGTATATCTACAACTTACTGTATCTACAACTTACTGTATATCTACAACTTACTGTATCTACAACTTACTGTATCTACAACTTACTGTTACAACTTACTGTATATCTACAACTTACTGTATATCTACAACTTACTGTTACAACTTACTGTATATCTACAACTTACTGTATATCTACAACTTACTGTATATCTACAACTTACTGTATATCTACAACTTACTATATATCTACAACTTACTGTATATCTACAACTTACTGTATATCTACAACTTACTGTTACAACTTACTGTATATCTACAACTTACTGTATATCTACAACTTACTGTTACAACTTACTGTATATCTACAACTTACTGTATCTACAACTTACTGTATCTACAACTTACTGTATAGCTACAACTTACTGTATCTACAACTTACTGTATCTACAACTTACTGTATATCTACAACTTACTGTATCTACAACTTACTGTATATCTACAACTTACTGTATCTACAACTTACTGTATATCTACAACTTACTGTATCTACAACTTACTGTATCTACAACTTACTGTATCTACAATCTACAACTTACTGTATAGCTACAACTTACTGTATCTACAACTTACTGTATCTACAACTTACTGTATCTACAACTTACTGTATCTACAACTTACTGTATATCTACAACTTACTGTATCTACAACTTACTGTATCTACAACTTACTGTATCTACAATCTACAACTTACTGTATAGCTACAACTTACTGTAGCTACAACTTACTGTATCTACAACTTACTGTATATCTACAACTTACTGTATATCTACAACTTACTGTATCTACAACTTACTGTATCTACAACTTACTCTATCTACAATCTACAACTTACTGTATCTACAACTAACTGTATCTACAACTTACTGTATCTACAACTTACTGTATATCTACAACTTACTGTATATCTACAACTTACTGTATCTACAACTTACTGTATATCTACAACTTACTGTATCTACAACTTACTGTCTCTACAACTTACTGTATCTACAATCTACAACTTACTGTATCTACAACTTACTGTATCTACAACTTACTGTATCTGCAACTTACTATATCTACAACTTACTGTATATCTACACTTACTGTATCTACAACTTACTGTTATCTACAACTTACTGTATATCTACAACTTACTGTATTCTACAACTTACTGTATCTACAACTTACTGTTATCTACAACTTACTGTATCTACAACTTACTGTATATCTACAACTTACTGTATATCTACAACTTACTGTATATCTACAACTTACTGTATCTACAACTTACTGTATATCTACAACTTACTGTAATCTACAACTTACTGTACTAATCTACAACTTACTGTATCTACAATTACTGTATCTACAACTTACTGTATATCTACAACTTACTGTATCTACAACTTACTGTATATCTACAACTTACTGTATCTACAACTTACTGTATATCTACAACTTACTATATCTACAACTTACTGTATCTACAACTTACTGTATTACAACTTACTGTATCAACTTACTGTTATCTACAACTTACTGTATATCTACAACTTATGTTTCAAACTTACTGTACAATTCTGTTCTACACTTAGTTACACTTAGTCTACAACTTATGTATCTCACTTATGTTCTACAACTTATTTTACAACTAGTATTAAACTTACGTTACACTTATGTTCAACTTACTGTATCTACAACTTACTGTACAACTTACTGTACACAACTCTGATTACAACTACTGTTCTACAACTACTGTATCTACAACTTACTGTTACAACTTCGATTTCAACTTCTTACGTATACACTTATGTATCTACATTACTGTTATCATTAGTACAAACTTACTGTTACAACTTGTATTCTAAACTTATGTCATTGTAATACAACTTCTGTATCTAAACTTTGTTACAACTTACTGTATCTACAACTTACTGTTAACTACTCAACTTCTGTATTCACTTACTGTTCAATACTTCATTTTCATTACTGTTCTACCTTCTGTATCTAATTCTGTATCACAATACTGTTACATTATGTATCTACACTTATGTTCCAACTTACTGTATAAATTTGTCTACAACTTACTGTATCTACACTTACGTTACAACTTACTGTATTACACTACTCACTACTGTTCCAACTTACTGTATCTACATTACTGTCTAACTTCTTATCACTTCTGTATTCACATATGTTCTCAATCTGTATTCAACTTACTGTATCTACAATTCTTTCTACATTATGTTATCTACTACTGTCTACAACTACTGTATCTCAACTTACTGTATCTACATACGTTACACTACTGTATCTAACTCTGCTAATACTGTATCACAACTTACTGTTACAACTTTCTGTATCTAACTTACTGTTACAACTTACTGTTTAAAACGTAATTATCAATTCTGTTACACTTACGTTCAACTTACTGTATTACAACTATTAAACTACTGTTACAACTTATGTACACTTACGTTACAATTACTGTTACAACTTATGATCTAAACTTACGTACACTACTGTTCTTACTATCACAACTTCTGTTACAACTTCTGTTCTACAACTTATTTAACTTACTGTATCAATATCTACAACTACGTTCTACAACTTCTGTCTACAACTTACTTACAACTTACTGTTTACAACTACTGTTCAATTACTGTTACAACTCTTCTTCTGTATCTAACAACTTACTGTACACTTACTTAACTTAACTTCTGTTAATTACAATACGTATCTACAACTACGTTACATAGTATCTAATTCTGTATCTCACTATACTGTACACTTACTGTATTACAACTTACTGTTACACTTACTTTAACTTACTTAATTATGTCTAACTAGTTAACTACTGTTCAATCTGTATCTACAACTTACTTTACAACTTACTGTTCTACTATGTTCATTCTTATTCAACTTTGTTCTTAATACTGTATAATTACTGTATTAATTTTGTATATCGTACAACCACACAACACACACAAACACACAACACAAACTACATATAATATGTATAAACGTAATAAATCTCTAGTTATCTACTTCGACACAACACACAACACACACAACACACACAACACACACAACCAAAAACACAACACAAACTAAATATATAACTTGTATTAATTTACTCACCTTACACCTTCAAACTAATCAAAATATACAACTTGAAATAATCTTTGAAAATCTGTACCTCTGTTAATCTGTATCAAATTCTGTTACAACTTATATTACAATTTTAAAACTTACACAAATTACTTAAAAATTACAATTCGTACTACAACTAGTCACACTCTATCTACAATTACTGTATCTACAACTTATTTCAACTTTGTACTAATTAAAACTCTATACATATGTTAATATTCAACTTACTGTCTACACTTTAATTACTTATGTAAACTACTACTACA
>CM060311.1:1242160-1267160 GCA_030674185.1 Monoplex corrugatus | reverse complement strand
AGAAGTCAAAAGGTTTAACCACTGACTGAAATTTGTCACCCAAAAGATGTGCCATAAACATAAGTATCAAGTCACATACGCACATACAAATCAAATACAACATTCACAGACAAACCGCAGTTCAGGCTATGGGAGGTGAATTCCAACTGGAGCCTTTGATTTCAGTGGTTCATGGGGACTGTCAGTGGACAGCTGTTGAGACGCTCTCCTTACCTGGGGGTCTCTGACTCATTCTGGCTCCGCAACTGCGCGATTATTGTCATTACTAGGGGTTAGTAGGGTAGTGTCCTTTATAAGTTGGATCACAACAGGAACCATTCAACTCCACCATAGTGACACAGCAGAAGCACAAGATTTCCTCTGGTAGGTAGCTCCATGACATCTTTGGCTCCCATGGGCTTCCTGGCCATAAGATTCCAACTGAATGAATTTGTCATTGATAGCATGTTCAGGAGCCAGAATGAACAACATGAGATCAACACCCACTGAGAAGGCCAAGAAGATGGGACTTAGAAAAATGTTCACACAACACAACAAATAAGGTGGAAGGTTGGTAACTTAATTAATTACCTCTTTCAGAATACGCTCGTTGAAGAACTGCTGGAGCTTTTCGTTGCAGTAGTTGATGCAGAACTGTTCAAAGCTGTTCACCTGGAAGTACTCTGCACACAACACAGCAGCAAAAGTAAATAATAACATTAACATATTTGAAGCATCATTATTTACTATTATTATCATTATTACTATCATCAACATCACCATCATCATCCAAAAAAGACACCCACTATTCTATGAAATAATGCTCATGAGTTAAATGAAATGTTGAGTGTTGTTGTGGGCACATGCAGTGCAGCAGAATGAGTATTTCTGTTGTTTTCTTCTTGTTATTGTTGAGAATTTTGTACTTTACTAAGGAATGAATAATAGTCTCTGAATCATGAATTCAAATTTACAACAAATCTGTTAAGTCAAAATAACTACAATTGTATCTATGTAACAAGCAGACCAAGTCTCATAGTAAAGCAGCATATTTAGTACATTTATACCTGTAAACAGTACCAGCAACAACATCAACAACACATACACTCAAGCGTACATGAACAACACACACACACACACACACGCACATGCACATGACACACCCCATACACACTCGTGCCAACCCACACACACACACAACACACACACACACACACACACACGCGCGCGCGCGCACGCACGTACGCATGCATACACACTCACACACACATATATAACCACATATACACACACAAACACACACAAACACACACATACACACACAAACACAAACGCACACATACACACACATACACACACACACACACACAAACACACACATACCCACACAAACACACACACACACACACACACACACACACACACACACACACACAGTTCCCTCAACACTATACCACAGAAAAGACAAAAACCTCACAAAGACATCATAACATACCAAAACCAGCAATATCCAGGATGCCAATGTAAGAAGTGGAGGTGGAAAAGGGGATGGCGTTGTTGACAGACTCCACAATGTAGTCAAACATGCGACCATACACTGCTTTGGCCAGAGCATCTCGAGCGCTGGAAGCTTCAGATGTTTTCAAAGGAACTCTGCAAAAATCCAAAGTATTGTGCATTTAATGGATGTGTCTCTGCCAGAGTATCTAGGACAATGACAGTTTCAGATCATCTCAATGAAATTCTGCAAAAACCAATATGTTGTTAGCATGAAGATTGTTCCTGATCTTGCCTTTAAGACACAATGTAAAAAAATCTCTCACTTGCAAGCTCCACTGGATGACAGCGCCACATATTTTCTGCTCTCACAAGGCCTTCCACAGATGAACTGAAGCTGTCTTTTTCATCCAATGGATGTAAACAGTGAAAGCAATGAATCGCTTGTGGAAAAGACTTAATTGGTGAGTTTCACAACAGGAAGTACCAATCAATAAAGCACAAATGTCTACAGTCATCTATACAGAAGAGAATGATACTTGCCCGCTGAGGTCCCATCAGGGTGGAATAAGTATGGGTCCTGTGTCACAACAGGATCCATCCTCAGCCCAAACTGATGCCTTCATCAGCCTGTCCCTGCAGTCGGGAGGACCAAGCAGCTGAACACATACTGCAGCAATATCAATTTTATCTGGTGAAGCGGTAAGAGACATGGTCAACTGTAGCTCCACTGACCACCAGGCTCCGTGCCATGCCATCCAGAGCTGGAGGGGGGGGGGGGGGGGGGGTCACATTCATACCAGATGTGGCCTGAATATGTGCAAGGCCAACAACAGAGGACCTCATGAGAAGGCAGAAAATCTGTGCTGGCCCCATCCAGTACACCTTGCAAGTGAAGCATTTCTTTGTCATCAAAGATGTGTTTTTAGTTCAGTGTGTAACCCTATACTGCTTTGGTCCACAACATCTCAATGTGTTTTTATAGTTAAGTGTGTAACCCTATACTATAGCTTTGGTCCACAGCATCTCAATGTGTTTTTATAGTTCAGTGTGTAATCCTATATTACTTTGGTCCACAACATCTCAATGTGTTTCTATAGTTCAGTGTGTAACCCTATACTACTTTGGTCCACAGCATCTCAATGTGTTTTTATAGTTCAGTGTGTAACCCTATACTACTTTGGTCCACAACATCTCAATGTGTTTTTATAGTTCAGTGTGTAACCCTATACTACTTTGGTCCACAACATCTCAATGTGTTTTTATAGTTCAGTGTGTAACCCTATACTACTTTGGTCCACAGCATCTCAATGTGTTTTTATAGTTCAGTGTGTAACCCTATACTACTTTGGTCCACAACATCTCAATGTGTTTTTATAGTTAAGTGTGTAAACCTATACTATAGCTTTGGTCCACAGCATCTCAATGTGTTTTTAGTTAAATGGTCCACAACATCTCAATGTGTTTTTATAGTTAAGTGTGTAAACCTATACTATAGCTTTGGTCCACAGCATCTCAATGTGTTTTTAGTTAAATGGTCCACAACATCTCAATGTGTTTTTATAGTTAAGTGTGTAACCCTATACTATAGCTTTGGTCCACAGCATCTCAATGTGTTTTTAGTTAAATGGTCCACAACATCTCAATGTGTTTTTATAGTTCAGATTGTAACCCTATACTATAGCTTTGGTCCGCAGCATCTCAATGTGTTTTTAATTAAATGGTCCACAACATCTCAATGTGTTTTTATAGTTAAGTGTGTAAACCTATACTATAGCTTTGGTCCACAGCATCTCAATCACTGCAAGCTTAAGATGGTTTCAAAGAAACTCTGTAAAAAATCCAGCGTTGTGTTTTTAGTGAAACGTGAGACAGACCACTTTGACCACAGTATCTTGAGCATTAATAGCTTTGGATGATTTGGAAAAAAAAGTCTAGTGAGTTGTGCTTTTGAGCTTTAATATTGTACAATGACCTAAGTGATGGTGATGATGATGACAATGACGACGATAACGACGATGATGATGATGATGATGATGATGATGATGATATATATGTGTGCGTGCGTGCGTGCGTGCGTGTGTGTGTGTGTGTGTGTTGCTAAAGTTGTTTTTCTCTGCATGCATGTGTGTATGTGTGTGTGTATTTGTGTGTGTGTGTGTGTGTGTGTGTGTGTGTGTGTGTGTGTGTGTGTGTGTGTGTGTGTGTGTGTGTGTGTGTGTGTGTGTGTGTGTGTGTGTGTGTGTGTGTGCGTGCATGCGTGCGTGCGTGCATGTGTGCGTGTGTGTGTGTTGCTAAAGTTGTTTTTCTCTGTATGCATGCATGTGTGTGTGTGTGTGTGTGTGTGTGCGTGCGTGTGTGTGCGTGCGTGTGTGTGTCTGTCTCTGTATGTGAGTGTGTGTCTGTGTTTGTGTGTGTGCAAGCATGTGTGCGTGTTGCGTGCATGCGTATGCGCGCGCATGTAAGTCAAGCCTTACTTGATGGCAGTTCCCTTGACACCCCCACGCTGTGTCTGCATGACACGGGAAACAAGTGAGTCACGCAGTTCTTCAGGGTCCACTCCCAGCAACGACCCTGCTGCCTGCAGAGAATCTTCTGCCGCAGCCACCACCTTGCAGCCTCCTGGTAGAACAAAAAAATGCTACATGACCTGCCTGCAGCTGACAATGATTTGATATAGTGAACGGCAGTTGGGAAGTACCTTCATGGTTTATTGATTTATAAGGAATAATTTTGTATGTGTGTGTGTGTGTGTCGTGTCGTGTCGTGTCGTGTCGTGTCGTGTCGTGTCGTGTCGTGTCGTGTCGTGTCGTGTCGTGTTGTGTTGTGTCGTGTTGTGTTGAGTTGTGTTGTGTTGTGTTGTGTCATGTTGTGTCATGTTGTGTCACGTTGTGTTGTGTTGTGTTGTGTTGTTGTGTAATGTTGTGTCGTGTCGTGTTGTGTTGTGTCATGTTGTGTTGTGTTGTGTCATGTTGTGTCATGTCATGTCGTGTCGTGTTGTGTCACGTTGTGTTGTGTTGTGTTGTGTTGTGTTGTGTTGTGTTGTGTTGTGTGCTGTGTTGTTCTGGGTTGTGTTGTGCTGTGCTGTACTGCACTGTCACAGTGTTGTTACATTCTTGTTGTTGTTGTTTTGTTGTTATTGTTATCATTGTTGTTTTGTTATTGTTATCATTGTTGTTTTGTTGTTGTTGTTATCATTGTTGTTTTGTTGTTATTGTTATCATTGTTGTTTTGTTGTTGTTGTTATCATTGTTGTTTTGTTATTGTTATCAATGTTGTTTTGTTATTGTTATCAATGTTGTTTTGTTGTCATTGTTATCATTGTTGTTTTTGTTATCATTGTTGTTTTTTATCATTGTTGTTTTGTTATTGTTATCATTGTTGTTTTGTTATTGTTATCATTGTTGTTTTGTTGTTATTGTTATCATTGTTGTTTTGTTATTGTTATCATTGTTGTTTTGTTATTGTTATCATTGTTGTGTTATTGTTATCATTGTTCTTTTGTTGTTATTGTTATCATTGTTGTTTTGTTGTTGTTGTGTTGTATTGTGTTGTTTGTGTTGTATTATGTTGTGCTGTCACTATCATGTTGTGTTTACCTAACCAAAACTGGGAAAGGGGGCAGGTGACATCAAAGGAGGTTCCAGTCTTGGTGCAGAAAGAACATACAGCATGAAAATGGAGGTACAGTGCGGGGTGTAAGTCTAGACAGGGGACGGTGCAATTCTACCACACTGGGCTGTATTCTGTATGCCATGAACACCAGTCTACCACACAGGGCTGTATTCTGTGTGCCATGAACACCAGTCTACCACACAGGGCTGTATTCTGCATGCCATGAACACCAGTCTACCACACTGGGCTGTATTCTGTGTGCCATGACCACCAGTCTACCACACAGGGCTGTATTCTGTGTGCCATGACCACCAGTCTACCACACAGGGCTGTATTCTGTGTGCCATGACCACAATTCTACCACACAGGGCTGTATTCTGTGTGCCATGAACACCAGTCTACCACACAGGGCTGTATTCTGCATGCCATGAACACCAGTCTACCACTGGGCTGTATTCTGCGTGCCATGACCACAATTCTACCACACAGGGCTGTATTCTGTGTGCCATGACCACCAGTCTACCACACAGGGCTGTATTCTGTGTGCCATGACCACCAGTCTACCACACTGGGCTGTATTCTGTGTGCCATGACCACCAGTCTACCACACAGGGCTGTATTCTGTGTGCCATGACCACCAGTCTACCACACAGGGCTGTATTCTGTATGCCATGAACACCAGTCTATCACACAGGGCTGTATTCTGTATGCCGTGAACACCAGTCTACCACACTGGGCTGTATTCTGTGTGCCATGACCACCAGTCTACCACACAGGGCTGTATTCTGCGTGCCATGACCACCAGTCTACCACACTGGGCTGTATTCTGTGTGCCATGACCACCAGTCTACCACACTGGGCTGTATTCTGTGTGCCATGACCACAATTCTACCACACAGGGCTGTATTCTGTGTGCCATGAACACCAGTCTACCACACAGGGCTGTATTCTGCGTGCCATGAACACCAGTCTACCACTGGGCTGTATTCTGCGTGCCATGACCACAATTCTACCACACAGGGCTGTATTCTGTGTGCCATGACCACCAGTCTACCACACAGGGCTGTATTCTGTGTGCCATGACCACCAGTCTACCACACTGGGCTGTATTCTGTATGCCGTGAACACCAGTCTACCACACTGGGCTGTATTCTGTGTGCCATGACCACCAGTCTACCACACAGGGCTGTATTCTGCGTGCCATGACCACCAGTCTACCACACTGGGCTGTATTCTGTGTGCCATGACCACCAGTCTACCACACTGGGCTGTATTCTGCGTGCCATGACCACCAGTCTACCACACAGGGCTGTATTCTGCGTGCCATGACCACCAGTCTACCACACTGGGCTGTATTCTGCGTGCCATGACCACCAGTCTACCACACAGGGCTGTATTCTGCATGCCATGAACACCAGTCTACCACACAGGGCTGTATTCTATGTGCCATGACCACCAGTCTACCACACAGGGCTGTATTCTGCATGCCATGAACACCAGTCTACCACACAGGGCTGTATTCTGTGTGCCATGAACACCAGTCTACCACACTGGGCTGTATTCTGCATGCCATGAACACCAGTCTACCACACAGGGCTGTATTCTGATTGCCATGACCACCAGTCTACCACACAGGGCTGTATTCTGTGTGCCATGAACACCAGTCTACCACACTGGGCTGTATTCTGTGTGCCATGACCACCAGTCTACCACACAGGGCTGTATTCTGTGTGCCATGACCACCAGTCTACCACACAGGGCTGTATTCTGTGTGCCATGACCACAATTCTACCACACAGGGCTGTATTCTGTGTGCCATGAACACCAGTCTACCACACAGGGCTGTATTCTGCATGCCATGAACACCAGTCTACCACTGGGCTGTATTCTGCGTGCCATGACCACAATTCTACCACACAGGGCTGTATTCTGTATGCCATGACCACCAGTCTACCACACAGGGCTGTATTCTGTGTGCCATGACCACCAGTCTACCACACTGGGCTGTATTCTGTGTGCCATGACCACCAGTCTACCACACAGGGCTGTATTCTGTGTGCCATGAACACCAGTCTACCACACAGGGCTGTATTCTGTGTGCCATGAACACCAGTCTACCACACAGGGCTGTATTCTGTGTGCCATGAACACCAGTCTACCACACAGGGCTGTATTCTGTATGCCGTGACCACCAGTCTACCACACAGGGCTGTATTCTGCATGCCATGAACACCAGTCTACCACACAGGGCTGTATTCTGTGTGCCATGACCACCAGTCTACCACACAGGGCTGTATTCTGCATGCCATGAACACCAGTCTACCACACAGGGCTGTATTCTGATTGCCATGAACACCAGTCTACCACACTGGGCTGTATTCTGCATGCCATGACCACACAGGGCTGTATTTTGCATGTCATGAACACGGTGTGGTTTAACTGAAGTGTAATTACTGCTAGATGAAAACTACACTAAACTAAAACCAGAAAATGTGGGAGGGACGGACAGGTCATCACAGTAGTTTCAATTCAGTTTCAATTTCTCAAGATGACATCTCCATGCTCGGAATGAATTCCATATGCACTAACGCCACAGGTGCCATGTGATGGAGAAGATCCAGAATGATTACGGCACAAGCCTGAAGCCTGCACATAAACCCACGAGCTGGCCAGGTCCTGAGGTCCTACCTAGATAGCTCCATAACTGTGGGGTCGTACGGGAGTAGGTTTCATCGTAGTCAACATCCCAACCAACACAGACTAACCTTTGGCATCATCCAGGTTCTCCTCGAAGGCGATGTTACCAAGATGGAGGACAGCGGAAACCAACATGAAGATGGCCAACTTGTCAGCATCACTCACCCCCATCTTAGTCATGGCCTCGTCACACACTTTGAAGTCACGCACATCATCCAGCACTCTGTCCTTCAAACCGCCCTTCTTCAAATACTGCAAAGAGGAGCGATATGCTTTATACTACTGCCATAAACACTTGTCCTATTTGCATAAAAATCAAACTGCAGTTACGGTAAGTTTCTGCTTTGTATAGTAAAACAACATAAATCTTTCTATTCCATTTAATTCGTGTTGTTGACTGCCTTGCCCACCACTATGAGCTATATCAGGGCTGACATGCCTCAAAGGTCAAAAAGCGAAAACTAACACCACTTGAAAAATGACATCAGTCAGCATATCAGATGTTAAGAAATGTTGATATACAGTGAGCGAGCCACCAAAAAGCAGATGTTTTCTTTGTTAACATCATGTCAAATGGAAGACACTGATTTCTCTTAAGGAAGGGAAAAAATTGTCCACAGGAACATCACGGAATAAGGTCTTCAGTGAGTCTGTGGTAAACTATTTCTGTCTAGAATCATGCCACTCCCAGCAATCAAGTAACAGGTACCAGAAAAAACATGAAAAAAGAATCAGAACACATATTTAACTCTATTGTAACTGCACTTGCCACAGCTGAGCTCTCCTGCTGGCCTAGGGCTGCCACAGTGAAATCACTGAGAACCGGGTGCAAGTGAACTTATCCATCGATTTTAGACAAAGAAACCGGCAAAACGTAGCTGAAGTGTTCAACGGAAGTTCCCTCCACAAGGGAAGCAACTGCCAACTACTAAATCATTAGCATAACAAAAGTACAGGGTGTTATATACCCTAGACCGTCTGTTACTATGATCGCAGTAGCCCGTCCTCAGTGACAGCTCAGCTGTTCCTTCGATCGAAGTAGCCCGTCGTCAAAGAGTTAATACAACCAAACAAGACAGGTACAAACTTCTGGCCAACTGGCCTTTGTCAAGCATAAGATCACACAAAAAACAACACCAAATACAAAAATTAAGAGAAAAAGACTGAAACTTCCCTTGCTGCTTCGTCCTTTCCTCACACTGGATAAAGCAGCAGGGAAGTGTCAGTCTTTTGTCTTCATTTTTGTATTTGATGTTTGTTCGTTTGTGAGCTTACGCTTGACCGAAAATTTGTGTTTGTCTTGTCTGGTTGTATTGAATATGCGTTCTTATTTATTTACTTTTTTTCCTGGTTACTGTTTGCTTGAACGTGGGCAGTCACACTTGTTTTGGATTTCAAGTAACAGGTGTTTGATAATACTTCACATACTGCATAAAGGAGCAGTATTGTTTATACTGCAGTGATTGCAATAAGGTATCAGTATCAAAACTGCAGCCATTAGCTAGTTAAAACAACAGTGATTATGACTTGTTTACATGCGTAGCATAATCAAAATCACAGTCATTATAACCTGCAGCTTTTTTTTTCATAATACAGACAATTTGAATAACAGAAAGAAAATCTGTTCACATTTGAACACAATAAATGATTATATAATGAAATTCTGCTTTTTCCCCCTAAATAACACTAGTTAAGTATTCATCCATCAAGATTCATTACTTGGACAAATATGCAATCATCCAGTTTCTTAAAGCATGAAATAATAGATGAAAGATGCTCATGTTCTGTATGCACCTGAGGCTTTAAAAGAGAAAGGGAGATTACAAAACACAAAAATAACAAATTATGGTGCAGGCACAAACAAAACAGCCTGAGGGTGTTGATCCTATCATTAAAAAACGAAACAAAACAAAACAAAATTTACTCCTGAACATAAACGCAAAATGCATGCAAATGAGTACATATACATAGATGTGCAAGTGAACACACACACATACACACACACACACACACACACACACACACACACACACACACACACACACACTCACTCACTCACTCACTAACTCTCTCTCTCTCTCTCTCTTTTTCACAAGTAACGTGATCACAAAGTTCACAAAAGTATCCAAAAATATTATTATATGCAACAAAAACATCTTTTGTAACTGTTGATGTGTGTGTGTCTGCATACACGTGCTATTAAGTAATTCATTTATTCAAATGTTCATTCATTAACTTGTCCAGTTTATTTCATCTATTATTTGCCTTAAACTAATGCGTTCAGTGGATAATTCATTCATTCATATTCTTTTATTTACAATTTAATTTATTCTTTTGTGAGCATTTGCCTTGGACAAATGTTATCAGATTATTCATTTATTCAAATATTCATGTGCAATTACTAGTTTATGTACTGATCTATATGTATTTGCCTTAGATTAAAGTGTTACTGTAACCAGTAAATGCACACATCAGCATCCCCATGAATGCTACAAGCCTCACCCACACAGTAACGTTTATCAGTGACAACAAAGCACACGACACGCCAACACATCAGGCTAAACTCAAGTTTGGAGTCCCTCGAGACATGTGCGCTTTTAAAATCTATATTTTAAAAATTATTTGGAATCATCGACAAGCATGAGTCAAGAGGTCAAGACATCAGACTTCTAATCAGAAGGACTGGGTCTGATCCTGCCTGGGTCTCTCAGTGGGTAATGAATGGAGATTTTTCTGATCTCCCAGGGCAACATGTGTGCAAACCTCTTAGTGCCTGAACTCCAGCTCCTTTCATGTGTATATGCACAGAGACCTGTTAGTCCCTGAAAACCTTTCATGTGTATATGCACAGAGACCTCTTAGTCCCTGAAAACCTTTCATGTGTATATGCACAGAGACCTGTTAGTCCCTGAAAACCTTTCATGTGTATATGCACAGAGACCTTTAGTCCCTGAAAACCTTTCATGTGTATTGCACAGACGTTGTCCAAACTTTCATGTATTGCACAGACCTCTTAGTCCCTGAAAACCTTTCATGTGTATATGCACAAGAGACCTCTTAGTCCCTGAAAACCTTTCATGTGTATATGCACAGAGACCTCTTAGTCCCTGAAAACCTTTCATGTGTATATGCACAGAGACCTCTTAGTCCCTGAAAACCTTTCATGTGTATATGCACAGAGACCTCTTAGTCCCTGAAAACCTTTCATGTGTATATGCACAGAGACCTCTTAGTCCCTGAAAACCTTTCATGTGTATATGCACAGAGACCTCTTAGCCTGAAACCTTTCATGTGTAATGCACAAGACCTTTAGTCCCTGAAAACCTTTCATGTGTATATGCACAGAGACCTCTTAGTCCCTGAAAACCTTTCATGTGTATATGCACAGAGACCTCTTAGTCCCTGAAAACCTTTCATGTGTATATGCACAAAGACCTCTTAGTCCCTGAAAACCTTTCATGTGTATATGCACAGAGACCTCTTAGTCCCTGAAAACCTTTCATGTGTAGATGCACAGAGACCTTAGTCCGAAAACTTCATTATATGCACAAGACCTCTTAGTCCGAAACTTCATGTAATATGCACAGAGACCTCTTAGTCCCTGAAAACCTCATGGTAAAGCACAGAGACCTCTTTGTCCCTGAAACCTTTCATTGTATATTGCACGTAACCTTTATCCTGAAAACCTTTCATTTGTGTTATATGCACAAGACCTCTTTGTCCCTGAAAACCTTTCATGTGTAATGCACAAAGACCTCTATCCTGAAAACCTTTCATTTGTGTATATGCACAGAGACCTTTAGTCCTGAAAACCTTTTTATGTCGTTACGCATTGCAGAACGGCAAATACGCACAATATGAATCTGTAAATCATGTCAGTGTCTGTGGCTTATTGAAACATGCAAACAAGCATGCTCTCCTTTTCTTCTTTCTTTATTCTTTCTTTTCTTTTCTTTCTTTCTTTTTATTTTTTATTTATTTCTAAATTTATTTTGTGTCTGGTGATTATTGAAACATGAAAACACCAAGCATGCATCTTTTTCTTTCTTTCTTCTTTCTTTCTTCTTTTCTTTCCTTCTTTTTTTTAAAACTATTTTTATTCATTTTGTTTTCCATGATAACAAATTATAATATCAATTCATACACACAGGAAAAGCATCTGACACACATAACATACAGAACACGTATAAAATATTCCTACCTTGGAGTTTCAATTGAACAAGATAAAAGACATGTCATTAGATAAATTTGTTCTCTAGCAAGAAAACAGTAGCATAGGTAGAAAGAAACTCTAGGGAGAGCTAGACAACAGAAGGTCTTCAGAGAAGTAACCCCCTTTAGACAAGTGTTTCGGCCCTGAACTCCTTACACTCCGGGCCACATCCAGGTCATGACTCCTTCTGCTGTTGTCTTTTTTTTTTTTTCCCCACGCCGGGGAGCGAACCTGGGCGATTCTGCGCTTCAGAACTGCGGTACGCGGTTTTACCAATGTGCTAACGGGGCACACATCATCTGTAGGGAATTTAATCCTTATGAAGTCCACTTTTGGTTCCTCCTTGCCCAGATCCAGCTTGAGCTCCTTTCTGCTGCCTCTGCCATCGCTTTAAGGGCTCTAGTCCTCTTCTTCCCAGAAATGGTGAGTTGTTTCATGAGATCATAAGCGGAGGTGCCCACAAACCCTCTTGCCCCGACCTCTATGGCGAAGATTTTGACCCGCAGACCTGCTTTCTTCAGGGTGCTGGCAAGACCGGCATATAGTTATTCCATTGAGCATTAAAGATGGACAAGTGAAAGTTTATTTTGGCATCATATGTTAATTTTGAATCTCATATTTAGTAGTCTTTGGAAAGTAGGTAGGCCTACATTCAGAACACATTTGGCAATCTTGCATTTATAGAGAAACAATTTTGCAACCATGATAATCAGATCAAATATTCTACCTGTTTTTACAGTTCGATCAACACCCAATGATTCAAGGTTCCATGTGATTTTGATGTCAAAGGTATTTTCACATTTTTATCAAATGTTTTATTTAATTCCAAAAGTCACAGACAGAGTGGGGCAGTTCCACTGGAAATGTTCAAGACAGTCTACTGTACTATTACACAAAATACAATTTGTCATAATGGCTCTACCCAATGCATATAAAATGATATTGCTTGCAATGATCTGATGAACTATTCTCAATTGCGACCATTTTAGTCTTGACATTGTCAAATTCATGAATTTTTAAAAATGTCTTTAATTTCTCTGACCACTTTAGGCAATAGTTAGGTTTGCTATCACCAGTATGCACTCCTACCGGAGATCAAGTACGCAGACTGTACAGTAACACACTGCCTGCACAATGTGCGCAAAACAGCATGTATACACACATCTCACAAAACAGTATGTATACACACATCTCACAAAACAGCATGTATACAGTAATACACACATCTCACAAAACAGCATGTATGCATACATCTCACAAAACAGCATGTATACAGTAATACACACATCTCACAAAACAGCATGTATACAGTAATACACACATCTCACAAAACAGCATGTATACAGTAATACACACATCTCACAAAACAACATGTATACAGTAATACACACATCTCACAAAACAGCATGTATACAGTAATACACACATCTCACAAAACAGCATGTATACAGTAATACACACATCTCACAAAACAACATGTATACAGTAATACACACATCTCACAAAACAGCATGTATACAGTAATACACACATCTCACAAAACAGCATGTATACAGTAATACACACATCTCACAAAACAACATGTATACAGTAATACACACATCTCACAAAACAGCATGTATACAGTAATACACACATCTCACAAAACAGCATGTATACAGTAATACACACATCTCACAAAACAACATGTATACAGTAATACACACATCTCACAAAACAGCATGTATACAGTAATACACACATCTCACAAAACAACATGTATACAGTAATACACACATCTCACAAAACAACATGTATACAGTAATACACACATCTCACAAAACAGCATGTATACAGTAATACACACATCTCACAAAACAACATGTATACAGTAATACACACATCTCACAAAACAACATGTATACAGTAATACACACATCTCACAAAACAGCATGTATACAGTAATACACACATCTCACAAAACAACATGTATACAGTAATACACACATCTCACAAAACAGCATGTATACAGTAATACACACATCTCACAAAACAGCATGTATACAGTAATACACACATCTCACAAAACAGCATGTATACAGTAATACACACATCTCACAAAACAGCATGTATACAGTAATACACACATCTCACAAAATACAGCATGTATACAGTAATACACACATCTCACAAAACAGCATGTATACAGTAATACACATCACAACAGCAGTATCATAATACACCATCTCACAAACAGCATGTATACAGTAATACACACATCTCACAAAACAGCATGTATACAGTAATACACAACATCTCACAAAACAGCATGTATACAGTAATACACACATCTCACAAAACAGCATGTATACAGTAATACACACATCTCACAAAACAGCATGTATACAGTAATACACACATCTCACAAAACAGCATGTATACAGTAATACACACATCTCACAAAACAACATGTATACAGTAATACACACATCTCACAAAACAGCATGTTCAGTAATACACACATCTCACAAAACACATGTATACAGTAATACACACATCTCACAAAACAGCATGTATACAGTAATACACACATCTCACAAAACACATGTATCACACAATCTCACAAAACACATGTTATACAGTAATACACACATCTCACAAAACAGCATGTATATCAAGTAATACACATCCACATTCTCACAATCTACAAAACATGTACTAACAGTAATACACACATCTCACAAAAAACACACATGTATAACAGTATAAATACAACACTCACAAAACTTTCACAAAACAACATGTATACAGTATACACAATCTCACAAAAGCATTATACATATACCACATCTCACAAAACACATGTATACAGTAATACAACACTCACAAAACGCATGATACAGTATACACACATCACACTATACAACATTGCATGTATACAGTAATACACACATCTCACAAAACACATGTATACAGTAATACACACATCTCACAAAACAGCATGTATACAGAATAACATTCACAAACACATCTTCACAAACAAACCATGTCTACAGTAATACACACATCTCACAAAACAGCATGTATACACACATCTCAAAACAACATGTCTACAGTAATACACACATCTCACAAAACAGCATGTATACACACATCTCACAAAACAGCATGTATACAGTAATACACACATCTCACAAAACAGCATGTATACAGTAATACACACATCTCACAAAACAACATGTATACAGTAATACACACATCTCACAAAACACATGTATACAGTAATACACACATCTCACAAAACAGCATGTATACAGTAATACACACATCTCACAAAACAGCATGTATACAGTAATACACACATCTCACAAAACAGCATGTATACAGTATCACACATCTCACAAAACAGCATGTATACAGTAATACACACATCTCACAAAACAGCATGTATACAGTAATACACACATCTCACAAAACAGCATGTATACAGTAATACACACATCTCACAAAACAACATGTATACAGTAATACACACATCTCACAAAACAACATGTATACAGTAATACACACATCTCACAAAACAGCATGTATACAGTAATACACACATCTCACAAAACAGCATGTATACACACATCTCAGATACATTGGAAGGCTAAACACAAAACGATACACAGTGAAAACTGTGGCTATTTGAAATAACACGCACCCTAAATTATAGTTTTGTGAAAACAACCTCTAAAGATTTCATGCATTAGGACATCACATTTTGTTTTTAAGTAACCCAAGTTCCATTCAGCAGGAAGGCTATTTCTACGTGACTTGCACAGAATACAAAACCCAAGACAAGGACTTTTCCGGCAGTGTTCGATACATGAGGCTCTGCAAGGGTTACACTCCAGGTGTATTTGGTCAAAGTTCACAATCTGATTGAAAAAAAAAAAGACCAAATTTTGATCATATAGATGATATAAGCTTCATTCTGAACAATAACTTATCCTTTTAAGCTAAATTTGTACACTGAAAAGAAAAATTGGAACCTATGGAATGCATTTCTGCTGACAACTAAAATCCTCCAGACTGACCCTCTCTGCCTGTTTTTGCCTCTACTGCCGTTCTGCCTGTTGGACTTACTGTTGGTTTTGTGCTGATTGGGGCACAAACAACATTTTCACAAAAACGCAGCAAACGTCACTGCTTACACAATTTTGCATATATACAATTCAAGTCTCTTTTGTTCTTTGAACATAAGCACGAAAAGATTGTGAGTGAAAGCGCACAAGAGCAGTGAGAGCTCTAATGTCAACACACACAACCAAAGAAACGTGTCAGTAATACATATACAACACCACTGTCACAGAAAAAAAAATTAAATTCTTAAATAAATCCTTAACTTGTTGAATTCTTAATTCTTTAATTCTTAAAATTACATTTTATTTAGAGAAAAAGAAACCAACAAAATTACTTCTTCATATAACAGCATAAAATGGCAACAATCAACCCAATCAGTTCCCCGTGTCAAACTGGTTAGTAATGCAGGGACAAAAGAAGAGCGGGGAGGACGGACTGCAGTAATTCTGTACATGTAAATACTCAAAGCCCATCATACAGACAAAGCAAAGCTGGTGCTTTTCAGTCATGTGTGTAGTAGCATCAACATTGGAAGCAAGTGAAACATGTTTTTGTTCAAATGAATAAAACCATAACTCAACACAGCTTAACTTCAAATCACACACCAATTCACGAAAAATAAAGAAAGGAAAATTTCAATAAATGAATAAAATGAAAACAATATTCTTAAGTTAAAATAAAATTGAATAATGCAAAGTAAAAAAATAAAATAAAAAAAATAAAAAACTGCAATCAAAAAACTGATCTCAAACTCACCAAAAAAATCCATTTGAGAAAAATAAGACAATCATCAGTTTTAGTGTGTGTTTTTTTTATTGAGACAGAGAGTAAGTGAAAGAGACAGACAGACAGACAGACAGACAGACAGACAACCAGAGAGAGATACAAAGACAGAGACAGATGGACAGACATACAGAAAGACAAAGAGCATGTGTGTGTGTGTGTGTGTGTGTGTGTGTGTGTGTGTGTGTGTGTGTGTGTGTGTGTGTGTGTGTGTGTGTGTGTGTGTGTGTGTGTGTGTGTGTGTTCGTTCCTTGATTTAACGTCTTTTCACTATAAGTGATATCAGATGGGAAAAAATGGCATGGAGGATGAAAATTTGGGGGTGGGTGGGGGGAGGGGGGTACAGAGGGGAACAGAGTAAGAGACGGAAAAAAAAAATTAAAAGGAAGCAGCAAGGTTTTAAGAAAAAGGATATGTATGAACAGAGAAATGAAACTAGAACAACGCTAACATCAAATGTAAAAGAAAACTCGTCATAAAAAACAAAACAAAACAAAAAAATAATAATTAAAACAATACCTTAAAGTAACGCATTAACAGGACTGTGAACCAATGATTCTGAAATTTTAACTAACAAAACTTGATCTGATAATTACTTCTTTAAAATGCGTTTCAAGATAGTTTCCTTGTGTAAACATCTTTGGTAAAAAATAACGAAGCTTTCTGCAGTAAAATAAACAGTGATACAATGTGAATTGTTCACTGCAAATACATATAACCTTTTTACAATATTTTGTTTTCAAAGCGTTCAGTAGAATACGAAAATATGTGGTAACAATTAATCTCAAATGATTTAATGAAGAATACTGCATTTTTACAGATATTTTGAACTGAAAGTTTTATCCTTTTTTGAGACACAAATTTTTCATTTAAATGTTCATGAAATCGAATCCATGATGCTAATTATAGCGAGTTGTAAGCTTCTTTTACCGAGGTGTTAACATGTAATTCTATGGAATTTTCAGAATTTAGCTGCTCTGTCAACTATGTTGTTGCTATGACGACCAATGTGAGAAGGCACCCAGCATAAACTGATTTCCGAGCCATTTATCTTTAAATAGTGTATTAAATGATTTGCCTCAATTATCAAATCAGGCCTTGTGTCTGTATCAAAAGACTGTAATGCATATAATACAGATTTTGAATCAACAAACAGAACTACTTTGAATGACACAGGCCAAAGGCTTATTAAATAATGCAACGCTTGAACAACAGCGACCAATTCTGCTGTATATATAGATACATTTACCCCAATGAAAAAAGAATTTTTAATGTTAAATTTTGGAGCATAAAACGCTGCTCCAGCGCTCTGATTTGCTAAGACTGACCCATCGGTAAAAATGTGGAAGTGGGTACGGTACTTTTCATCGATGTGTTCACAAGCTGTGGATAGCGTAATGTTGACATTATTATCTTTTTTAACGTCTGCATAATCGAGATCAAATGTGGCCTTTAGCATTTCCCATGTAGGGATAGGCGTTAACGTTGGTTTCTCGGCTATTTCATCCATAGTTATGCTGGACTGTTTATCAGGTCAGATATGTAAGTTACGGTTGTAATTTGTGATGAAATGTTTTTTGCTCGTTTTGGAAAGTCACTATGAGACCTGATTTTAATTTCCTTGCTCACAAAATTATTCGCTTGTGAAGTAGTTCTAATTGCAAACTTTGCTGTAGCTAGCTCACGATGGTTGTTTAGAGGTAGAATTCCAGCAGCTTTGTGCGTTACCAGAGTAGAGGCATGAGTTGGTACACCTAGTGCAATTCTAAGACTTTTGCAGTCCAAGCTCTGAATCTTTTTTAGTAAATATTTAGATGCACTGAAAAAGACTTCTTGCGCGTAGGATTATTTAGACCTGACCAGCGCTGTTGACAGATGAATCAGTATATTTGTATCCATTCCCCAGGGTAATTTGCTTATTATCTTTAGAAAATTTAAGGTTTTTCATGCTTTTGTTAAAATATAATCAAAATGGACATTCCAGCTTAATGTCGACGTGATGTAAACTCATGTGTGTGTGTGGTGTGTATGTGTGTGGAGTGGTATGTGTGTGTGTGTATCTGTGTGTGTGTGTCCGTGTGTGTGTGTGTGTGTGTGTGTGTGTGTGTGTGTGTGTGTGTGTGTGTGTGTGTGTGTGAGAGAGAGAGAGAGAGAGAGAGAGAGAGAGAGAGAGAGAGCATAACAGCATAACAGCATATAAGCACTTACATGTAAAGCACAAGGCAAACAAACAAAGAAACAAAAAGAAAGAAACAGAATGACTAAGTGTGGACAGAAGAGAGGAAGATAAACAACATCACTACACTCAGCTGCAATATATGTATATATATATATATTAAGGTAAACAAAACCTGAACATGAATACTATAAATACAACTAGTACTGTTCTTTCAAAGATATTTACATTTTCTTTATCAATGTTCTAGTCCAAATGGCATGCAATCACTGAAAGCTTGTTCATCTGCAACTTGAATTTGGCCAGTAATAAAACCCATCCATAGACAACTTGAATTTGGCCAGTAATAAAACCCATCCATAGACAAATTTAGACAGAATTCAACAAAAATCCACTGACACACACACAGACTGACCAAATCAATTCTACTCTCTGCTTTTCCAAATTGATAATTCATAAAAAAAAAAAAGGGAAAAGATGAAATGAGGGTACATCTCTATTTATACATAGGCCCTATATCTGCTAAATATAAGTAAGAAATAATAACTAAAAAACATGGTGGCCCCATACACATGAAACTTACCTCTTGACTCTGTCTGTTCTGGCCAAGTGCTTTCTCAGTTTGGCGTGAACAAAAGAACTGTGTATTTCCCCGCTTCAAATACTACACACAAAGAAACACCACAAAATGCACACACTACACATAAAGCATCACCGTATTGTACATATATACTACACAAACACATGTACACACATCTTGTTTGAAGAAAATGAAAGCAACAGATGACAATACGCACAAAGAAATCCAAAACTGATGATTCACAACATTCTTCAATTCTTTTTATTATAGTACTGTTTTACTGAAAAGAACAGGCATGAAGAAAGGAGACTAAAACTGCACAAACGTCTGTACAATATGTCTTCAAGAGGCACCTGTTCTCCCTGCTTTCTTTTATCCTTTTCCTCATCAAAACTACTCTTATCTCTCCCTTTCAATCACAAACGTTTTTCTTTTCTTTGCACTCTCTCTCTCTCTCTCTCTCTCTCATTCTCTCTCTCTCTCTCTCTCTCTCTCTCTCATCTCTCTCTCTCTCTCTCTCTCTCTCTCTCATTCACTCTCTCTCTCTCTCTCTCTCATTCCTCTCTCTCTCTCTCTCTCATCTCTCTCTCTCTCTCTCTCTCTCTCTCTCTCTCTCTCTCTGCGCTCCTCTTTCTTAGGCACTGTACAATTGAGTGCCTGTAAGTAGACGTAGACATCAGTTGAAGTTCCATTAAACACTGTACAATTTAGTGCCTGTAAGTAGACATCAGTTGAAGCTCCATTAAACACTGTACAATTTAGTGCCTGTAAGTAGACATCAGTTGAAGCTCCATTAGACACTGTACAATTTAGTGCCTGTAAGCAGACATCAGTTGAAGCTCCATTAGACATTGTACAATTTAGTGCCTGTAAGCAGACATCAGTTGAAGCTCCAAAAAACTAAGTCAGGCTTGTGCTTATAGCAATTCAGGACTCTTGTATCTATTTTTAACACCGTTTAGCTGATGTATTGTTGTTCATATGAATCATCTGTGTGCGATGATACGTCCTGCGATTCTAGAGTAAACTGAAACAGTGCTTTCTTTAATCTTCTCTTCTCTCTCTCCAAACAAAGGAGAACATGTGCTTTTCTTACACAAAACATACAACAGAAAACATCTGCATTAACACAACATTCAGAAAAACTGTATCAACTGCATGAGAAGAACGACAAAAGCACACAGGCAGAAAGAAGCACAGAACATTCAAACCGTGAATTCATTAGATTTACCTGACATTTTAATGACTGCATTCATGATTTGGAAAGTTAAACTGTGTACTTACAAGACAAGCTCAATCTTAATATTCAGATTTCAAAATGGAATTTGACACTAATCTATCTTTAAGAAGCTTATGAATTAAAGTTCCAACGAAGCACATTGTTAAATGCATTAAAAAAAAAAAATTTTAAAAAGCACAAAACAAAACCAAAACCTGGGAATTTCAACACATTTTAAGTTCTAAAGAAGCAAATTGTCAACTGCACTAGAAAGAAATAAAAATGAGAAAACAACCAAAACCGAGGGACTGCATGAAATTTCAATGTGTTCTCAAGTTCTGAAGAAGCAAATTGTTAAAACATACCACAAAAACAAAACAAAACAAAACCAAAACCTGGGAAATGCATGAAACTTAAATGAACTTTATCAGTTAAAAGAATCAAATTGTTCAATTAGTAACAAAAAACAAAACAAAACATCAACAAAACCAAATAAATGCATGAAATTTTAAAATGTTTTTACACCTGCCCTGAAAAAATAACTTCTTCATGCTAATTAAAAAAAGTCTTGAACTGATTAAATTAGGCATTTCTACATAAATTCCCACCTGAAACTGGTCAGGGGGAGCAAGTTTCAGCTTCTGTCTCAGATCCTCTGGTGCGCCAGCGCACAGTCGATAGAAGATGTGGTAGTTACGTTCTTCCTTGCTCTGAATGCAGATACGTGATTTCTCCAGCAGGTAGTGAGAGATGAAGCCACCACACACCATGTTCTGAAACAAGACACACTCTATAAATGTAGCAATAACACCATGACAAAAGACACACTCTATAAATGTAGCAATAACACCATGACAAAAGACACACTCTATAAATGTAACAATAACACCATGACAAAAGACACACTCTATAAATGTAAGCAATAACACCATGACAAAAGACACACTCTATAAATGTAGCAATAACACCATGACAAAAGACACACTCTATAAATGTAGCAATAACACCATGACAAAAGACACACTCTATAAATGTAGCAATAACACCATGACAAAAGACACACTCTATAAATGTAGCAATAACACCATGACAAAAGACACACTCTATAAATGTAGCAATAACACCATGACAAAAGACACACTCTATAAATGTAGCAATAACACCATGACAAAAGACACACTCTATAAATGTAGCAATAACACCATGACAAAAGACACACTCTATAAATGTAGCAATAACACCATGACAAAAGACACACTCTATAAATGTAGCAATAACACCATGACAAAAGACACACTCTATAAATGTAGCAATAACACCATGACAAAAGACACACTCTATAAATGTAGCAATAACACCATGACAAAAGACACACTCTATAAATGTAGCAATAACACCATGACAAAAGACACACTCTATAAATGTAACAATAACACCATGACAAAAGACACACTCTATAAATGTAACAATAACACCATGACAAAAATAACAACAGGAAGCAGAAAACATAAGATTAATACTGATCAAATCTTTAAAGATCAAAAACTAAAACTAAGGTCATTATACAATTTTTGCTAATAAAACTTTGAACAAAGAAAATGAAAACAGCACATCAAGGGGAACTTAATGAAATGAAAATAACAATTTAAAAGGACACAAAACAACAAGAATTAGTAGAAAAAAGACAGAAAAAAGAGGATAAGAAGATAAAGACAATGAAGACAAACAAAAAGAAAGAATAAGAGAAATAACAGAAACAGTAGAACGACTGCAACTTTTATTGTCTCACTTGCCAAGATTAACTACAACAGCCATACACTGTTCCAATACGCTTTGTCAACCTGCCACAGGTTTAAGATTAACTACAACAGCCAAGGGGGGCCTGTAGTCGAGTGGTTAGAGCGCTCGTCTGCGGTGCGGAAGGTCGGTGGTTCGAATCCGCTAAACGCTGGTTCGATTTTTCCGGCCTGAAAACTCCCTCTGTCCACCCAGCAGTGAATGGGTACCTGACTTCGGTCGGGGGAGGTTTAAAAAGGCGGCGAAAGGAGAGGGATGGGCTCCGCCTTTCATAATGCCGTGCCCTAGACACGGTGAATCTTTAACAGTTCACCGCCCCTACGGCCATATTGACCATGGGACCTTTAACCTTTTTTTAACAACAGCCATACACTGTTCCTATATGCTTTGTCAACCTGCCACAGGATTAAGATGAACTACAACAGCCATACACTGTTCCTATATGCTTTGTCAACCTGCCACAGGTTTAAGATTAACTACAACAGCCATACACTATTCCAATACGCTTTGTCAACCTGCCACAGGTTTAAGATGAACTACAACAGCCATACACTGTTCCTATATGCTTTGTCAACCTGCCACATGTTTAAGATGAACTACAACAGCCATACACTGCTCCATATGCTTTGTCAACCTGCCACAGGTTTAAGATGAACTACAACAGCCATACACTGTTCCTATATGCTTTGTCAACCTGCCACAGTTTAAGATGAACTACAACAGCCATACACTGTTCCTATATGCTTTGTCAACCTGCCACAGGTTTAAGATGAACTACAACAGCCATACACTGTTCCTATATGCTTTGTCAACCTGCCACAGGTTTAAGATGAACTACAACACCCATACACTGTTCCTATATGCTTTGTCAACCTGCCACAGGATTAAGATTAACTACAACAGCCATACATTGTTCCATTATGCTTTGTCAACCTGCCACAGGTTTAAGATTAACTACAACAGCCATACACTATTCCAATACGCTTTGTCAACCTGCCACAGGTTTAAGATTAACTACAACAGCCATACACTATTCCTATATGCTTTGTCAACCTGCCACAGGTTTAAGATTAACTACAACAGCCATACACTATTCCTATATGCTTTGTCAACCTGCCACAGGTTTAAGATTAACTACAACAGCCATACACTATTCCTATATGCTTTGTCAACCTGCCACAGGTTTAAGATTAACTACAACAGCCATACAGCAATGTTCAACCCTTTGACTCCCTCACCTTATCCACCAACTGCAAAAACTTGACCATTTCACTCCCTCACCCTATCCCCCAACTGCAAAAACTTGACCATTTGATTCCCTCACCCTATCCAACTGCAAAAACTTGACCATTTGACTCCCTCACCCTATCCAACTGCAAAAACTTGACCATTTGACTCCCTCACCCTATCCACCAACTGCAAAAACTTGATCATTTGACTCCCACACCCTATCCACCAACTGCAAAAACTTGACCATTTGACTCCCACACCCTATCCACCAGCAGGAAGCTGGTGCTGTCCACACATTTCCTGCAGGAAGCTAGTGGATAGGGTGAGGGAGTCAAAGGGTTCAGTTTTTGCTTTGCTAGCATGGCTGACAATGCAGGATGCTGGTGGACAGGGTGAGGGAGTCAAAGGGTTGTTTTTGCTTTGGTAGCATGGCTGACAATGCAGAATGCTGGTGGACAGGGTGAGGGAGTCAAAGGGTTCAGTTTTTGCTTTGGTAGCATGGCTGACAATGCAGAATGCTGGTCAACAGGGTGAGGGAGTCAAAGACAATGCAGGATGCTGGTGGACAATGTGATGCTGTGAGAGTCAAAGGATAAACAATCCACCTTCAGATAAGAGCAAAAATAAATAAACTACTTTACAACAAATACTGAAAAACAAATAAAGCATAAATAAAACAATCAAAGAAACAAACAAGAATGCTCACCTTGTTGTCAAAGTGGATTTCCACAAACTTGCCAAATCGACTGCTGTTGTTGTTTCTCACTGTCTTGGCATTTCCAAAGGCCTCCAGCAAAGGGTTGGCTGCAAATACATAACAACAATATCATCTACATGACAACAATATCATCTACATAACACAATATCATCTGTGTAGCCATTCACAGTCCATGTCAAAAGCACGCTCTTTGTTCTTGACAGCAACAGCATTATTAAATTTCATCAAGTAAAAACAGAAACTGACAAAACACAAAATGGAAACAAGTAGCAGGAACACACACACACACACACAGACACACACAGACACACACACAATATCACTCATAATGAAAAGACGTTAAATCAAAGAACACACACACACACACACACACACACACAATATCACTC
>CM060311.1:1122160-1239660 GCA_030674185.1 Monoplex corrugatus | reverse complement strand
AGAAACTACAGAACAGTGTCACCACACACAACACACACACACACACACACACACACACACACACACACACACACACACACACACACAAACCACAAACACACTCAGGTACCACACCATCACAAATGCATACAAAAGTATATATATTACTCCTCATCACATCACATCACATCACATGCAAGGGCATAGGCATGTACATGCATATATACACATATCACACACACACACACACACACACACACACCACACACACACACACACCACACATATCACACACTACCACAACACATATATATATATATAAAAGAAACACAGGTGCATGCATGCACACACACTCACAAACAAGTGTGCACATACATGTATCACACACACACACACACACACACACACACACAACACACACACACACACACACAACACCACACACACACACAAACGGTAAATGTTTCCAAAATTTCATGACAAAGAAAGTGCCATTCTAAATTTGATTACAAATAATAAAACAAAACAAGCAGTGCAAATTAAAATCTAACATGTAAATATCATATCTATCCATGCATGCACATGCTCACTGCCAATCAAAAAACACAGTTCAAATCTAAATTTTCTGAACATATTTGAGTTCTTTTTTTAACACAACCATTATCATCTGTAACTATGCTATAAAATCTTCGTGTACATGCAAACTTCATTTCGTTTTTCACTCAGCTAACGAACAAATTGAAATCATTGTAAAATATACAATAATCAGGTTTAGATACAAAAGGACAAATTACTTGATGATTAGCCTTAATACTTGTACATTCACGTCAATTTGAGACAATTCTGTTGATTGGGCAATGCATATAGAGGGTAGAGGGCGGGGGGGGGAGAAGAAGGAGGAGGAAGAAAGAGGAAGGGGAAGGAGAGGGGCAGAGAAAGAGAGAGAGAGAAAGAGAGAGAGAGAGAGGTTTGTAAATAAATAACAAAAAAACAAAAAAAAACAAGAGAACAAACAAGACTTTCAGTATTTCGGTCCTGTGGCCTTCCTTAGGAGACTGTTTATTCAGAAATGAACACACGTATCACATTTTCCAAACTAATACATAGATATAGGCAGATGTAGATGTAGATATAGATATATAGGTACAGATAAAGATATAGAGATATAGATACAGATACAGATATATAGATATAGATACATGTATGATGAGATTTAAAATGTACCAGGAGAAAACATGAGCAGATTCTGTGATTATTTTTTGCTTCATCGACTGTGGTAGATTCAACTACCATCCCACATTCTCAAACGCTAAACGATAGCAAAAACCAATAAACACTCAAAAACCAAAACACACAAAAACTTTCAAAGAAAGTGGGAGCTATAATGGGTCTCAATATCACAGTAACATAACGGGTCTCAATATCACAGTAACATAACGGGTCTCAATATCACAGTAACATAACGGGTCTCAATATCACAGTAACACAACGGGTCTCAATATCACAGTAACACAATGGGTCTCAATATCACAGTAACACAACGGGTCTCAATATCACAGTAACATAACGGGTCTCAATATCACAGTAACATAACGGGTCTCAATATCACAGTAACATAACGGGTCTCAATATCACAGTAACATAACGGGTCTCAATATCACAGTAACATAACGGGTCTCAATATCACAGTAACATAACGGGTCTCAATATCACAGTAACATAACGGGTCTCAATATCACAGTAACATAACGGGTCTCAATATCACAGTAACATAACGGGTCTCAATATCACAGTAACATAACGGGTCTCAATATCACAGTAACATAACGGGTCTCAATATCACAGTAACATAACGGGTCTCAATATCACAGTAACATAACGGGTCTCAATATCACAGTAACATAACGGGTCTCAATATCACAGTAACATAACGGGTCTCAATATCACAGTAACATAACGGGTCTCAATATCACAGTAACATAATGGGTCTCAATATCACAGTAACATAACGGGTCTCAATATCACAGTAACATAACGGGTCTCAATATCACAGTAACATAACGGGTCTCAATATCACAGTCTCCATAAAACATCTTGATGAATAATTTGTTACACTGTAATAACTTCTCACTCACAAAGAACAGTGAGGTGTGAGGTTTGCTCCTGATCATATGCATTTATAATGCTTGCTTCATAGATGTGGATATCAGTACCTGACCGAGGTGAGGGTGATTGGGGTGGGGGTGGAGTGGGGGGGGGGGATCAATAACTATTTGTCCATTTCATTTTTACCTTTCACACAGAATAGCCCCTCTTTAGAGCAAAGGTTAAGTGTAAAAGGGCAGCTAGTGGTTAAATGTAAAAGGGCAGCTAGTGGTTAAGTGTAAAAGGGCAGCTAGTGCCCCTCTTTAGAGCAAAGGTTAAGTGTAAAAGGGCAGCTAGTGGTTAAATGTAAAAGGGCAGCTAGTGCCCCTCTTTAGAGCAAAGTTTAAGTGTTAAAAGGGCAGCTAGTGCCCCTCTTTAGAGCAAATGTTAAGTGTAAAAGGGCAACTAGTGCCCCTCTTTAGAGCAAAGGCTAAATGTAAAAGGGCAGCTAGTGCCCCTTTTTAGAGAAAAGGCTAAATCTAAAAGGGCAGCTAGTGCCCCTCTTTAGAGAAAAGGCTAAATCTAAAAGGGCAGCTAGTTTTTCTGTTGTCCTTGTAAATACAGTGTTTGTCTTTCTGTCAGCTCTCCACCCTATAGTCCATCAATCTGCACATTTTCACAATATCTCCCTTCATCATCAAAATCACATTTGGAAATTGGAGAAGACATGGGGGTGTCATACCTTTAATATATTTTCTTATCAGACTATATCTCTCTCTAAGAAACATTTTGTTGGGTCATCATGTAGGTATGTATTGACTGGTATTGGGAACTGATGGCTATAAATTAGCTGGTTGTACACAATTTAAAATGAATATTTTTTTTCTATCTCTCTGAACATCACAAATAAATCTTAACCATGGGCTTTTTAGTTTCAGTTCTGAGGTGTTAGTTTTCTATGATTCTCTCTGCCCACATTCCTCCCCCCCCCCCCCCCCCCAATATGTGAACAACCCCCTTACATGCTTTATCACACCTGCCGTGTGCTACAATTATGAACACAACAACCCCATTATGTGCTGTATCACACCTGTTATGTCCTACAATTATGAACACAACAACCCCATTATGTGCTTTATCACACCTGCCATGTCCTACAATTATGAACACAACAACCCTATTATGTGCTGTATCACACGTGTTATGTCCTACAATTATGAACACAACAACCCTATTATGTGCTTTATCACACCTGCCATGTCCTACAATTATGAACACAACAACCCCATTATGTGCTGTATCACACCTGCTGTGTCCTACAATTATGAACACAACAACCCCATTATGTGCTGTATCACACCTGTTATGTCCTACAATTATGAACACAACAACCCCATTATGTGCTGTATCACACCTGTTATGTCCTACAATTATGAACACAACAACCCCATTATGTGCTGTATCACACCTGTTATGTCCTACAATTATGAACACAACAACCCCATTATGTGCTTATCACACTGCCATGTCCTACAATTATGAACACAACAACCCCATTATGTGCTGTATCACACCTGTTATGTCCTACAATTATGAACACAACAACCCTATTATGTGCTTATCACACTGCCATGTCCTACAATTATGAACACAACAACCCTATTATGTGCTGTATCACACTGCCATGTCCTACAATTATGAACACAACAACCCTATTATGTGATGTATCACACCTGTTATGTCCTACAATTATGAACACAACAACCCTATTATGTGCTGTATCACACCTGTTATGTCCTACAATTATGAACACAACAACCCTATTATGTGCTGTATCACACCTGTTATGTCCTACAATTATGAACACAACAACCCTATTATGTGCTGTATCACACTGCCATGTCCTACAATTATGAACACAACAACCCCATTATGTGCTGTATCACACCTGCTATGTCCTACAATTATGAACACAACAACCCCATTATGTGCTGTATCACACCTGTTATGTCCTACAATTATGAACACAACAACCCCATTATGTGCTTTATCACACCTGTTATGTCCTACAATTATGAACACAACAACCCCATTATGTGCTGTATCACACCTGCTATGTCCTACAATTATGAACACAACAACCCTATTATGTGCTGTATCACACCTGTTATGTCCTACAATTATGAACACAACAACCCCATTATGTGCTGTATCACACCTGTTATGTCCTACAATTATGAACACAACAACCCCATTATGTGCTGTATGACACCTGTTATGTCCTACAATTATGAACACAACAACCCC
Organism: Monoplex corrugatus; assembly: GCA_030674185.1. Classification (NCBI taxonomy): domain Eukaryota; kingdom Metazoa; phylum Mollusca; class Gastropoda; order Littorinimorpha; family Ranellidae; genus Monoplex; species Monoplex corrugatus. Next base: position 1,235,289 of record CM060311.1, on the reverse strand, counting down.
ATTATGTGCTGTATGACACCTGTTATGTCCTACAATTATGAACACAACAACCCCATTATGTGCTGTATCACACCTGTTATGTCCTACAATTATGAACACAACAACCCCATTATGTGCTTTATCACACCTGTTATGTCCTACAATTATGAACACAACAACCCTATTATGTGCTGTATCACACTGCCATGTCCTACAATTATGAACACAACAACCCCATTATGTGCTGTATCACACCTGTTATGTCCTACAATTATGAACACAACAACCCCATTATGTGCTGTATCACACCTGTTATGTCCTACAATTATGAACACAACAACCCCATTATGTGCTGTATCACACCTGCTGTGTCCTACAATTATGAACACAACAACCCCATTATGTGCTGTATCACACCTGTTATGTCCTACAATTATGAACACAACAACCCCATTATGTGCTGTATCACACCTGCCATGTCCTACAATTATGAACACAACAACCCTATTATGTGCTGTATGACACCTGTTATGTCCTACAATTATGAACACAACAACCCTATTATGTGCTATATCACACTGCCATGTCCTACAATTATGAACACAACAACCCTATTATGTGCTGTATCACACTGCCATGTCCTACAATTATGAACACAACAACCCCATTATGTGCTGTATCACACCTGTTATGTCCTACAATTATGAACACAACAACCCCATTATGTGCTGTATCACATGTGTTATGTCCTACAATTATGAACACAACAACCCTATTATGTGCTTATCACACTGCCATGTCCTACAATTATGAACACAACAACCCTATTATGTGCTGTATCACACCTGTTATGTCCTACAATTATGAACACAACAACCCTATTATGTGCTGTATCACACCTGCTATGTCCTACAATTATGAACACAACAACCCCATTATGTGCTGTATCACACCTGCCATGTCCTACAATTATGAACACAACAACCCCATTATGTGCTGTATCACACCTGTTATGTCCTACAATTATGAACACAACAACCCTATTATGTGCTGTATCACACCTGTTATGTCCTACAATTATGAACACAACAACCCCATTATGTGCTATATCACACCTGCCATGTCCTACAATTATGAACACAACAACCCTATTATGTGCTGTATCACACCTGTTATGTCCTACAATTATGAACACAACAACCCCATTATGTGCTGTATCACACCTGTTATGTCCTACAATTATGAACACAACAACCCCATTATGTGCTTATCACACCTGTTATGTCCTACAATTATGAACACAACAACCCCATTATGTGCTGTATCACACTTGTTATGTCCTACAATTATGAACACAACAACCCCATTATGTGCTGTATCACACCTGCTGTGTCCTACAATTATGAACACAACAACCCCATTATGTGCTGTATCACACCTGCTATGTCCTACAATTATGAACACAACAACCCCATTATGTGCTGTATCACACCTGTTATGTCCTACAATTATGAACACAACAACCCCATTATGTGCTGTATCACACCTGTTATGTCCTACAATTATGAACACAACAACCCCATTATGTGCTGTATCACACCTGCTGTGTCCTACAATTATGAACACAACAACCCTATTATGTGCTGTATCACACCTGTTATGTCCTACAATTATGAACACAACAACCCCATTATGTGCTGTATCACACCTGTTATGTCCTACAATTATGAACACAACAACCCCATTATGTGCTGTATCACACCTGCTGTGTCCTACAATTATGAACACAACAACCCCATTATGTGCTGTATCACACCTGCCATGTCCTACAATTATGAACACAACAACCCCATTATGTGCTGTATCACACCTGTTATGTCCTACAATTATGAACACAACAACCCCATTATGTGCTGTATCACACCTGCCATGTCCTACAATTATGAACACAACAACCCCATTATGTGCTGTATCACACCTGCCATGTCCTACAATTATGAACACAACAACCCCATTATGTGCTGTATCACACCTGTTATGTCCTACAATTATGAACACAACAACCCCATTATGTGCTGTATCACACCTGCCATGTCCTACAATTATGAACACAACAACCCCATTATGTGCTGTATCACACCTGCCATGTCCTACAATTATGAACACAACAACCCTATTATGTGCTTATCACACTGCCATGTCCTACAATTATGAACACAACAACCCATTATGTGCTGTATCACACCTGCTATGTCCTACAATTATGAACACAACAACCCCATTATGTGCTGTATCACACCTGTTATGTCCTACAATTATGAACACAACAACCCCATTATGTGCTGTATCACACCTGTTTGTGTCCTACAATTATGAACACAACAACCCCATTATGTGCTGTATCACACCTGCTGATGTCCTACAATTATGAACACAACAACCCCATTATGTGCTGTATCACACCTGTTATGTCCTACAATTATGAACACAACAACCCCATTATGTGCTGTATCACACCTGCTGTGTCCTACAATTATGAACACAACCTTAATTCTCATCCTATAGTTGTGTCACTGATCTAGAGTGTAACGATTGGTTCTAAGAGCACTGGACAGCTTTTCTTAATATTCTGTTGTATTTATTGCACTGCACTGCGTGACATGGTAATGCACTGAGTAGAATAATGTGTTTACATTGCACTGTAATGTAAGTGCTTGTTTTATGCTGATAAGTCACAAAAGATTTTATGGGTGATATTCAGGCTGCTCTTCCCATGAAAAGTGAATTGCACTGCCACTGCCAGCACCACTCATGAAACATAACGGCTGTACACTGTGAATACCTGTGCTTCCGGGAAACAGTGAAAATGGTGAGAAAGGGAGGTAAGCAGTGGCCTGCCAGGTACACTTACCGATACAATAGACATGTGGAGGGATAGTGCCAAGGGACTTCCCCCTGTACTTTTTGATTGTGGCCTGGGTGTACAGATCCGGAATCTCAAAGTACGGGTTGATGGCGATCAAAATGTTTGCCGTGAATGTCTGCTCAGGCGAAATGGGAAAACAGGGTTAGCAAGAGTAAAGAAAGGAAACAATAAAATAAATACAAGGTAAATTAAATAAATATAGATGGAATGTATAATCGAAATACTTTTTAGTAAGCAGAGAATTTTCTAGTACATTTTCAGGTGTAAAAAAAAGAAGAAATTTCATTCTCTCCAAAAGAAATATATCTTCATTATTTAAAGCTAACCAGGCATGAACAATTAAAAAAGAAGAAAAAGAAAAATTAAAAAAAACAATAAACACAAACTCAAACCACAAAGGCAATGGAAAAATGAACAAACTTAATGAAAATTATCAAACAAATAAACCAATCAATTCCTTCTAAGGGATACCAAAACACAGGCCATAGCACATCATTTTAATCAAAAAAACAGATAATCATTATTCTAATACTGTGTACACCAAACGTGCATAGTTATAATAACGAAAAGGACATGTGCCTATACAGTAGCCAACACAAACATGAAGCATGCATTTGAAAAGAAAAAAAACTGCACTGAGTTCTTGCACTTAAAAAGGACAACTACTGATAAATCTGTTGTTATCATAAGGTCGTTTTTCAAACGTCTGCTATCTTTTCTGAGAAAATCTTAACACCTATTCGTGAAAAAATAGTGACATTGATTTTGCCCTTTCTCTCCAACCATCTCTCTATTTTGTTCTGTGTGTGTGTGTGTGTGTGTGTGTGTGTGTGTGTGTGTGTGTTGTGTAAGTGTGGTGTGTGTGTGTGTGTGTGTGTGTGTGTGTGTGTGTGTGTGTGTGTGTGTGTGTGTGTGTGTGTTGTGTGTTGTGTGTGTTTGCAGCCATCCTCAAATTCTGTTTTCAGGAAGCAGTAAATCTCCATGAATAGCCTCAATGCGAGAAGACCTGAACTGTCAAAATACAGGAACAATCCCCATTTACCACATCACAAGAATAATCTTTTGTTGGCCATAACCTTAAAATGAATTAAAATGACAAAAGACATAAAAACTATCAGAAAAAGATACACAGGTAAATTTTCCTCTTTTCTTTTTTGTTATTTTTTGTTTTTGTTTTGTTTGTTTGTTTGTTGTTGTTTTTGTTTGTTTGTTTAGTTTGACATAAACACAGACATGTAGGCTGGGACACAGAAAGTTTCAAAACCTTTGGATTGAACATAAACAACAAACAAAGAAGCAAACAAACAAAGAACAAAAACTGGCCATAAAACTGAATTAATCTATATAAATCTGTCAACTGTTCACTATGCATGTCCTTTTATCAAAGTGCTATTCCACAAAACAGTTCACAGCATCCAAAGAGTAAGAAAACTCTACAACTTGATTATTCATTATTTCTTTCTTGTCTGGTGTATTTTCTCCACTTCTGTTTATGACAGGTGATGTCTGATATAGATGATTATGGTGCATGTGCATGCATGACTGTTGACAGTGTGGATGTTACAAGTCACAGCATGACAGTGTGGATGTTACAGTGTGGATGTTACAGTGTGGATGTTACACGTCACAGCATGACAGTGTGGATGTTACAGTGTGGATGTTACAGTGTGGATGTTACATGTCACAGCATGACAGTGTGGATGTTACAGTGTGGATGTTACAAGTCACAGCATGACAGTGTGGATGTTACAGTGGGATGTTACACGTCACAGCATGACAGTGTGGATGTTACAGTGTGGATGTTACAGTGTGGATGTTACATGTCACAGCATGACAGTGTGGATGTTACAGTGTGGTGTTATGTGATGTTACAAGTCACAGCATGACAGTGTGGATGTTACACGTCACAGCATGACAGTGTGGATGTTACAGTGTGGATGTTACATGTCACAGCATGACAGTGTGGATGTTACAGTGTGGATGTTACAGTGTGGATGTTACAAGTCACAGCATGACAGTGTGGATGTTACACGATCACAGCATGACAGTGTGGATGTTACAGTGTGGATGTTACAAGTCACAGCATGACAGTGTGGATGTTACAGTGTGGATGTTACACGTCACAGCATGACAGTGTGGATGTTACACGTCACAGCATGACAGTGTGGATGTTACACGTCACAGCATGACAGTGTGGATGTTACACGTCACAGCATGACAGTGTGGATGTTACAGTGTGGATGTTACAGTGTGGATGTTACAAGTCACAGCATGACAGTGTGGATGTTACATGTGAGTTCACAGCATGTTACAGTGTGGATGTTACAAGTCACAGCATGACAGTGTGGATGTTACAAGTGATGATGTACATGTGGATGTTACAGTGTGGATGTTACAAGTCACAGCATGACAGTGTGGATGTTACAGTGTGGATGTTACATGTGGATGTTACAGTATACAAGTCACAGCATGACAGTGTGGATGTTACAGTGTGGATGTTACAGTGTGGATGTTACAAGTCACAGCATACAGCAGAGAAAGCTTACAGTTCTATTGGTTACTGTGTGGCTGTTAAATCACAGGAACAAACGAGAAGCTCAAACCGTCTATTTCTGCTGTGTGCTGTTATTGGGAAAATGGAAGACTGTCAGAACTGCTGTGTGCTGTTATTGGGAAAATGGAAGACTGTCAGAACTGCTGTGTGCTGTTATTGGGAAAATGGAAGACTGTCAGAACTGCTGTGTGCTGTTATTGGGAAAACGGAAGACTGTCAGAACTGCTGTGTGCTGTTATTGGGAAAATGGAAGACTGTCAGAACTGCTGTGTGCTGTTATTGGGAAAAGGAAGACTGTCAGAACTGCTGTGTGCTGTTATTGGGAAAATGGAAGACTGTCAGAATTGCTGGACAATTTTCTTTTGCTTTCTTTTTCACTTGTTTGGAGGCTTCATTTCATTTTGTCTGTCTGTCTGTGTGTTTATTCATTTATTTATTTATTTATTTGTTTCATGTCTGTTTATATAGATTTTAGACATGATTTCAACAAACAGCCTTTACTATTACCACATAAAAATTGCATGCTTCCAAACAAGTAATTCAAGATGCAAAAATAACTGTTTGCATGCAAACAACAAATTCAAGTGAGGAAACACGTATTTGACTTGTTACATGTCTAGTATTCATCGATACAACATTACCTCTGACACACATAAAAAAAAAAGATTTCCAATACTCACGTAAATCTGATTTTTCATGTACCGAATACGGATATTGTTGAGCAATGTCGCTTCATTCAAGTACATGAGAGCACCTGTGAACAGATACATTACAAAATAATACACAGGCTTATACTATGTTTACTGGCACTTAATACATATTACAACTGTACAAGACATAGATGTCAGACTCCCACCTTCTGAACTGACTGCACATGTTTAAATCTGGCTTGGAAAACTTTGTGTGCGCAGCTTTCCTTCCATCCAGATACGAGTGCGTACCTAACCTCTTCAAGGTTGTGGAAAAGACAGCAGGAAGGGAGAGGTTTCGGACACACCATGAAAAAGCTGACCTGAGAGTAACGAGATCTATACCACCTCACTACCTAGCAACCCAGCATAGGGCTATTGACTGCCTCCCCCCACCCCTCTTCAATATACTGAATTCAGTAGATACACTCCTACTTCTACATAGCCATGCTAAGTATTTATGTGATTATTCTCCATTCATCTTTTATATGAGTACCGATTTGGTGCAATGTCATTAAAACTGATAGACAACTTTTTTGTCCTTGACGGTCCATCTTAACCCTTTGCACTCTATCTTAATTCACAGCAGTCTTTCTTCAAAATCATGTTAAAAATTGACACATATGAACCAAAATGAATAATTGATGTGTTTTTATACTCGGCTGTTGTGGTATTTCAGAAATGGCTGGCTCATGTAATAAAGCTGTGATCTTCAAAATCTGATATCCCTAACTTCAGTACCAGCCAGCAACATAAATACTGGCCTGTCCAAAGTTAATATCAGTACCAGCCGGCAACATAAGTACTGGCCTGTCCAAAGTTAATGTTAGTACCAGCTGGCAACATAAGTACTGGCCTGTCCAAAGTTAATATCAGTACCAGCCGGCAACATAAATACTGGCCTGTCCAAAGTTAATGTTAGTACCAGCCGGCAACATAATACTGGCCTGTCCAAAGTTAATGTTAGTACCAGCCGGCAACATAAATACTGGCTTGTCCAAAGTTAATATCAGTACCAGCCGGCAACATAAATACCGGCCTGTCCAAAGTAAATATCAGTACCAGCCGGCAACATAAATACCGGCCTGTCCAAAGTTAATATCAGTACCAGACCACAACATAAATACTGGTCTGTCCAAAGTTAATATCAGTACCAGACCACAACATAAATACTGGCCTGTCCAAAGTTAATATCAGTACCAGCCCACAACATAAATACGGTCCTGTCCAAAGTTAATATCAGTACCAGACCACAACATAAATACTGGTCCTGTCCAAAGTTAATATCAGTACCAGCCGGCAACATAAATACCAGCCTGTCCAAAGTTAATATCAGTACCAGACCACAACATAAATACTGGTCTGTCCAAAGTTAATATCAGTACCAGACCACAACATAAATACTGGTCTGTCCAAAGTTAATATCAGTACCAGACCACAACATAAATACTGGTCTGTCCAAAGTTAATATCAGTACCAGACCACAACATAAATACTGGCCTGTCCAAAGTTAATATCAGTACCAGCCGGCAACATAAATACCGGCCTGTCCAAAGTTAATATATCCAGTAACAAATGCCATACAACACATAAATACTGGTCTGTCCAAAGTTAATATCAGTACCAGCCACAACATAAATACTGGTCTGTCCAAAGTTAATATCAGTACCAGACCACAACATAAATACTGGTCTGTCCAAAGTTAATATCAGTACCAGACCACAACATAAATACTGGCCTGTCCAAAGTTAATATCAGTACCAGCCGGCAACATAAATACTGGCCTGTCCAAAGTTAATATCAGTACCAGACCACAACATAAATACTGGTCTGTCCAAAGTTAATATCAGTACCAGACCACAACATAAATACTGGTCTGTCCAAAGTTAATATCAGTACCAGACCACAACATAAATACTGGTCTGTCCAAAGTTAATATCAGTACCAACCACAACATAAATACTGGTCTGTCCAAAGTTATATCAGTACCACGGCAACATAATTACCGTCCGTCCCAGTTCATGTTCATAACCTGCCAACATAAACTGGCTGTCCAAAGTTTATACTACCAGCCTACATAAAACTCTGTCCAAAGATAATCAGTGCCAGATGCAGTGACATAAATACTGGCATTGTCCTAGAGTTGAATGAATACCATGCCGGAATAATCTGTGATCCAGTCCCAAGGTTTGTGGTTCCATCATAAATTCATAGTGCTATTCTCATCCTATCATCTGTAACCTCCAGTCTCCCAGGGTATTGTGGTTCATCAAAATTCTGACATTCACATCCATCATCTGAACTCGCCAGATAACATCGCAGGGTGTTGTGGATGCATCATGAAATTCTGAGTTCAATCCATCGAATTCTGTAACTCCAGTCTCCCAGGGTGTTGTGGTTCATCAAAATTCATGACATTCACATCCATCATCTGAACTCCAGTCTCCCAGGGTATTGTGGTTCATCAAAATTCGTGACATTCACATCCATCATCTGAACTCCAGTCTCCAGGGTGTTGTGGTTCATCAAAATTCATGACATTCACATCCATCATCTGAACTCCAGTCTCCCAGGGTGTTGTGGTTCATCAAAATTCGTGACATTCACATCCATCATCTGAACTCCAGTCTCCCAGGGTATTGTGTTCATCAAAATTGTGACATTCACATCCATCATCTGAACTCCAGTTCCCAGGTTGTGGTTCATCAAAATTCTGACATTCACACCATCATCTGAACTCCAGTCCCAGGTTTGTGGTTCATCAAAATTCGTGACATTCACATCCATCATCTGAACTCCAGTCTCCCAGGGTATTGTGGTTCATCAAAATTTGTGACATTCACATCCATCATTGAACTCCAGTCTCCCAGGTGTGTTGTGGTTCATCTAAAATTCATGACATTCACATCCATCATCTGAACTCCAGTCCCCAGGGTGTTGTGGTTCATCAAAATTCATGACATTCACATCCATCATCTGAACTCCAGTCCCCAGGGTATTGTGGTTCACCAAAATTCGTGACAATCCATCCATCATTACCATTACATATTCGGTTGTCTGTTTTACATAATGTCCTGTCCTATTTTACATAATGTCATAAATACAGATCAACAACCAGTAGCACAGTCACCAACCCGTCTGTTATTCTCTTTCTAACTTATTTTCTTCTCTTTCTGTCTTTAATCTCTTCTGTTCCAGAATTTTTCTTCTCTGTCTGTCTGTTATTCTCTTTCTTCCTGCATTCTTCTCTGTCTGTCTTTGTTCTCTTTGTTCCCACATTTTCCTTTTCTTTCTCCTTATTATCCTTGTTCCTGCATTTTTCTTCCATCGCTTGTTCTCTTTGTTCCTGCATTTTTCTTCCATCACTTGTTCTCTTTGTTCTTGCATTTTTCTTCCATCACTTGTTCTCTTTGTTCCTGCATTTTTCTTCCATCACTTGTTCTCTTTGTTCTTGCATTTTTCTTCTCTTTCTCTTTGGTTGCTTAGTTCCAGCATATTTTTTTAGTTCCAGCATTTTTCTTCTCTTTCTCTTTGTTTGCTTAGTTCCAGCATTTTTTTTTAGTTCCAGCATTTTTCTTCTCTTTCTCTTTGTTTGCTTAGTTACAGCATTTTTCTTCTCTTTCTCTTTGTTTGCTTAGTTCCAGCATTTTTTTTTTAGTTCCAGCATTTTTCTTCTCTTTCTCTTTGGTTGCTTAGTTCCAGCATTTTTCTTCTCTTTCTCTTTGTTGCTTAGTTCCAGCATTTTTTTTTAGTTCCAGCATTTTTCTTCTCTTTCTCTTTGGTTGCTTAGTTACAGCATTCTTCTTCTCTTTCTCTTTGGTTGCTTAGTTCCAGCATTTTTCTTCTCTTTCTCTTTGGTTGCTTAGTTCCAGCATTTTTCTTCTCTTTCTGTCTGTTGTTCTTTTTGTTCCTACATTTTTTTTTTTTTTTCTCCACTGTCTGTTTTTGTTCTAATTGTTCCTGTATTTTTTCTCCTTGTTCTCTTTGTTCTTGCAGTTTCTTCTCTTTGTTCACTTCATTCCAGCATCTTTCTCTCTTTCTGTCACCTATCCTGCTCTGGTTTCATTTCTGGTCTATTTGCCTTTATGCTTCCCAGAAACTCTTGCATGTTTATTGTCTCTAACTAAAGATGATTGATACTGATTATACATCAAAGATGGGAGAATGTCGACTGCACATCAATAAATAATGCTACAAGCACGATGTGGACAAAGTCACCAGAACAACATGAGTACGTGTGTCCAAGACATAACTGCTTGAATTAGAGAAAAACAAAGAAAGAAACAAATCAAAGTACAAAACTTACAGTTGTCCTCTGTGTCCTTGTTGTCATACTCTTCTGCAGGGAATGTTCTGTCGTACGGAGAGTTAATTGTCTGGAAAATGACATTATCAGTCGAATTACTCTATTTGTACAGGCTAGTGATCATTGCAGAGAGTTTTTCTTTGATGGTATGTAAATGTCTGGTGAAGAAAGCACTGACTGTGTGTATGGTGGTAAATGTTTACTGACTGTTTATTTCCCACTGATAATGTTTACTGATTGTTTCCCACTGGCAATGTTTACTTACTGATTGTTTCCCACTGACAATGTTTACTGACTGATTGTTTCCCACTGACAATGTTTACTGACTGATTGTTTCCCACTGACAATGTTTACTGATTGTTTCCCACTGACAATGTTTACTGATTGTTTCCCATGACAATGTTTACTGATGTTGTTTCCCACTGACAATGTTTACTGAGATTGTTTCCCACTGACAATGTTTACTGATTGTTTCCCACTGACAATGTTTACTGATTGTTTCCCACTGACAATGTTTACTGACTGACTGTTTCCCACTGACAATGTTTACTGACTGATTGTTTCCCACTGACAATGTTTACTGACTGATTGTTTCCCACTGACAATGTTTACTGACTGATTGTTTCCCACTGACAATGTTTACTGACTGATTGTTTCCCACTGACAATGTTTACTGAATTGTTTCCCACTGACAATGTTTACTGACTGATTGTTTCCCACTGACAATGTTTACTGACTGATTGTTTCCCACTGACAATGTTTACTGACTGATTGTTTCCCACTGACAATGTTTACTGACTGATTGTTTCCCACTGACAATGTTTACTGACTGATTGTTTCCCACTGACAATGTTTACTACTGATTGTTTCCCACTGACAATGTTTACTGATTGTTTCCCACTGACAATGTTTACTGATTGTTTCCCACTGACAATGTTTACTGATTGTTTCCCACTGACAATGTTTACTGATTGTTTCCCACTGACAATGTTTACTGACTGATTGTTTCCCACTGACAATGTTTACTTACTGATTGTTTCCCACTGACAATGTTTACTGACTGATTGTTTCCCACTGACAATGTTTACTGATTGTTTCCCACTGACAATGTTATGACTGATTGTTTCCCACTGACAATGTTTACTGACTGATTGTTTCCCACTGACAATGTTTACTGACTGATTGTTTCCCACTGACAATGTTTACTGACTGATTGTTTCCCACTGACAATGTTTACTGACTGATGTTTCCCACTGACAATGTTTACTGACTGATTGTTTCCCACTGACAATGTTTACTGATGATTGTTTCCCACTGACAATGTTTACTGACTGTTTCCCACTGACAATTTTACTGACTGTTTCCCACTGACAATGTTTACTGACTTATGTTTCCCACTGACAATGTTTACTGCTGATTGTTTCCCACTGACAATGTTTACTGCTGATTGTTTCCCACTGACAATGTTTACTGACTTACTGTTTCCCACTGACAATGTTTACTGCTGATTGTTTCCCACTGACAATGTTTACTGACTGATGATTCCCACTGACAATGTTTACTGACTGATTGTTTCCCACTGACAATGTTTACTGACTGATTGTTTCCCACTGACAATGTTTACTGACTTGTTTCCCGCTGACAATGTTTACTGACTGATTGTTTCCCACTGACAATGTTTACTGACTGTTTGTTTCCCACTGACAATGTTTACTGACTGACTGTTTCCCACTGACAATGTTTACTGACTGTTGTTTCCCACTGACAATGTTTACTGACTTACTGTTTCCCACTGACAATGTTTACTGCTGATTGTTTCCCACTGACAATGTTACTGACTTACTGTTTCCCACTGACAATGTTTACTCACTGATTGTTTCCCACTGACAATGTTTACTGACTGATTGTTTCCCACTGACAATGTTTACTGACTGTTTCCCACTGACAATGTTTACTGACTGACTGTTTCCCACTGACAATGTTTACTGACTGTTTGTTTCCCACTGACAATGTTTACTGACTGACTGTTTCCCACTGACAATGTTTACTGACTGATTGTTTCCCACTGACAATGTTTACTGACTGTTTGTTTCCCACTGACAATGTTTACTGGCTGATTGTTTCCCACTGACAATGTTTACTGACTGATGTTTCCCACTGACAATGTTTACTGACTGATTGTTTCCCACTGACAATGTTTACTGACTGTGTTTCCCGCTGACAATGTTTACTGACTGACTGTTTCCCACTGACAATGTTTACTGACTGGTTGTTTCCCACTGACAATGTTTACTGATTGTTTCCCACTGACAATGTTTACTGACTGTTTCCCACTGACAATGTTTACTGACTGATGTTTCCCACTGACAATGTTTACTGATTTTTCCCACTGACAATGTTTACTGACTGATTGTTTCCCACTGACAATATGCATGAGTCTATGATCAATGTCTTGAATGTCTAGGGTGGTAAATATTACTGAATAACTAAATTAAAAAACAAATGTGACTGCCCACATTCAAACAAAAAGAAACCACAAAAACATGAAAACAGCATCAAAATGCATTTCATCAACACAACCAGAAAAGACAAAATTCGGCCAACTGACCTTTGTGAAGCATAAACGTTAGACAACAAAGAACAAATATCAAAAACCAAAACTACACAAAATCAGGAGAAAAACAGCAAAACTACACAAAATAGGAGAAAAACAAGCAAAACTACACAAAATAGGAGAAAAACAGCAAAACTACACAAAATAGGAGAAAAACAGCAAAACTCCCATGCTGTCCAGTATCAGAGAATGACCGGCTGTTTTTGTATGCAAAAGTGTGATGGTCAAAGGGATGATTGTCTAGAGAAGTCAGGTCTACTGAATGACTGGTTATTTTCTTTGATACTACTCATAACTCTGGTGATCAAAGCATTAATTGTCTGTGGCAGTAAATGTGCTGAATGATCAATTTCCTTTGGACAATATGATCAATTTCCTTTGACAATATATATGAGTGTGATGGTCAAAGAGGGCAGTAAATGTTGTGAATGATCAATTTCCTTTGACAATATATATGAGTGTGATGGACAGCCTTGACCATCTAGGGTAGTAAATGTTACTGAATGATCAATTTCCTTTGACAATATATATGAGTGTGGTCAAAGCTTTGATCATCTAGGGTAGTAAATGTTACTGAATGATCAATTTCCTTTGACAATATGTATGAGTGTGGTCAAAGCTTTGACCATCTAGGGCAGTAAATGTTGCTGAATGATTAACTTAAAAGCCTTCATAAAAACTGAAACAGTGAATATACTAAACAATATTCTTAAGACAAACAGTGCAGCATGAATCTCTCTCTCTCTCTCTCTCTCTCTCTCTCTCTCTCTCTCTCTCTCTCTCTCTCTCTCTCTCTCTCTCTGTGTCTCTCTCTCTCTCTCTCTCTCGCGCAAAATTTATCGCCCTTGCTTGGGAAAGTCGGAGAAAGAAAACAACACCGCAATAAATTAATGTCAGTTTATCTCCAGTGAAGATATCACTTTACACTGTTCTTATGTTTATTTGCCGGATTTGGTCTTCCTCTTATTTATATGACTAATTATGTCGGGTGGTCAACTGTTTCTTCAACTTTTTGTTCAACTTCTTAAATTAATGTCAGTTTATCTCCAGTGCAGATATCACTTTATACTGTTCTTATGTTTATTTGCCGGATTTGGGTCTTCCTCTTATTTATATGACTAATTACGTCGGGTGGTCAACTGTTTCTTCAACTTTTTGTTCAACTTTTTAAATTAATGTCAGTTTATCTCAAGTGAAGATATCACTTTTTATTGTTTTTATGTTTGTTTGCCGGATTTGGGTCTTCCTCTTACTTATATGACTAATTATGTTGGGTGGTCAACTGTTTCTTCAACTTTTTGTTCAACTTCTTAAATTAATGTAAGTTTATATCCAGTGAAGATATCACTTTATACTGTTCTTATGTTTATTTGCCGGATTTGGGTCTTCCTCTTACTTATATGACTAATTACGTCGGGTGGTCAACTGTTTCTTCAACTTTTTGTTCAACATTTTGTTCAACTTTTTCCGTTCAATTTTTTCTTCATCTTTAGAAAAAAAATTCAAATGGATGTAATATCAGCTATGACTATATTTATAAATCTGTTTTGAGAAAACATCGCCGAAAAATTTAATGACTTTGTTTTATGCTCCTTGCCACAAGGACAAAAATGTCAATGGCAATAAACCATTTTCAGTTTCAGTTTCAGTTTCTCTCTCTCTCTCCTCTCCTCTCTCTCCATCCCCTCTCTCTGCCTGCTTAGGAGTTAACATGAGAGCACCAAGTGTCTCCATATAAAGACAATTATAAGAGTCCCTCTAACTGTGAACTGTATTTGTTGTATTCCCACACTGACTGAAACTACCAAGTGTCTCCATATAAAGACAATTATCAGAGTCCCTCTAACTGTGAACTGTATTTGTTGTATTCCACACTGACTGAAACTACCAAGTGTCTCCATATAAAGACAATTATCAGAGTCCCTCTAACTGTGAACTGTATTTGTTGTATTCCACACTGACTGAAACTACCAAGGATGGGAAAACAGAAACTGTTACATAAAGCATATAAAGTGCTGTTAAATCTTACCAGCAGAAAAAGAATAAACTAAGTCTCAAAAATCCATGAAATATTGAGCACTTTGGGTTTTTTCACATCTAGGAGAATCAGGTTATAGACTGTACAAGTCCTCTGTAAAAGTGCTCAAACACAGAATAGCTGATTACAGGTGGATGTTTGTGACAACACAGAAAACACAAATGATCTCATAAAGTCTGAACCATATTTGCTGTTGCACTTTACCATTTGTGTCAAATATATGTTTACATGGTTTAAAATTGGTGTTTCTGACTTATCAGTGCACAAACAAAACAAACAAACAAACAAAAATGAAGAGGCAGCAAAATTCCATTGCATATGGGCTTCATTGAAAAAGAAAATCATTTCAATCTATGTGATACAGCCCTTAAAGATTCAAGACATCAGTTGAGACGACAGTAATTTACCCCAGTACCATAATCCAAATGATTTTAGATTAATAATACTCATGGCTTAAAACCTGATTGTGCAGAAGAGATCTGGCAATACACATCTATACGGCTCTTAACAGAAGACATATTGCCTTATCTTTACCTCTGTTTCTACAAATTTGTGCACTCTACCACCAATCTGCATGAATTTAGTGTATTAACTATTACTATAACAAAGATTGACTATGTGACCCATATTGTGGGTTCATACTGTTTACAACATGGATTACAGAAGAACAACTATATAATCTGTTTTGTGAATTGATAATGTTTGTGATGTGCTCACATCCCTTCAAATGAGTTTGGGCCTTTTTGAATAAATGTGTGATTCTGTTTTCTCTCTCTCTCTCTCTCTCTCTCTCTCTCTCTCTCTCTCTCTCTCTCTCTCTCTCTCTCTCTCTCTCTCACTCTGTGTGTGTGTGTGTGTGTGTGTGTGTGTGTGTGTGTGTGTGTGTGTGTGTGTGTGTGTGTGTGTGTGTGTGTGTGTGTGTGTGATGTGTTAACATCCCTTCAAATGAGTTTGGGACTTTTTGAATAAATGTCCTACTCTCCCTCTCTCTCTCTCTCTCTCTCTCCACACACACACACACATGAACACTTACACTTGCACACACACATACTCACACACACAATCAGCACTAACATCACTACCACTGCCATCTCCATACTACATTCCACACACCCACCCTTACAGTCACACGTATACACAAATACGTGGCACAGAACACAAACACTAACACCCCAAGAACAAACACAAAACTGACACCACAGACCACCTTGAGTCATTCATTCTGCTCTAAAAAGGACCCTGGCCTTACAGAAACATCAGATAGAAGTGACAAAAGGATTTGAAAAGGTCTAAATACGAGAAAAGAAAGAAAATTCTATTCACTGAAAAAGAAAACAATGTTCATTACAAAAAAAAAAGAAAGAAAAAAAAAAAAAAAAAGAAAAGAAAAAAGCACTCACTGTAAAAGAAAACAAGTTTCCAGAAATACGCAAAAAGTCAGAAAAACGATGTTGACCACAAAAACATTGTTCATTAAAAATTAAAAAGATGTTCTGTTCAGTTAAAAAAAACTTTTTTTTTTCAATCATAAACAAAAATATGGCCACTGAAAAAGAAAAAAATTATCACACACACACACACACACACAAAACACACACACACACACACACACACACACACAACACACACCACACACACAACACACACACACACACACACACACACACACAACACACAACACAAAATAAATGTAAAACAAAAGATGATTTAAAATTTTGTTCACTGAAAAAGAACTGGTTGTTCACACACACACACACACACACACACACACACACACACACACACACACACACACACACACACACACACACACACACACACAACACACCGTCTAATATCACTTATAGTGAAAAGACGTTAAATTAAAGAACGAACGAACACACACACACACACAAAATGTAAAACAACAGATTATTTAAAATTTTGTCCACTGAAAAAGAACTGGTTGTTCACACACACACACACACCCTCTTCTCCCCCTCACCCCCCAAAACTTTCATCAAAAATGAACAGGATCATCCCACCTACCCCTACCCAAAGGAAAAAAAAATACTGTCTACTGAAAAAGAAAGGACGCATACTAAACCAAACAAAATAATTTCTCTAAAAAAGAACATGAAACACACACACACACACACACACACACACACACACACACACACACACACACACACACACACACACACACACACACACACACACTGTTCATTGAAAAAGAAGAGGATGTTCATCAAAAGAACAAAACTTCAATGACAATGACAAACACCTACACCTAAAGATGTTTTCAAAAATGTGTTCACCTGAAGAAGAAAAACAAAATAACAGAAAAAATAAAGGACTCCTCACCGTCCCAGGTGCATCAAAAGGTTCAACAGTGATGGCGTCAGTGGCAATGTCCACAATGCGCCCGAGTTTAAACCCCTCGATGGGATGGGGCACCCACACCTTCTTGCCCCCGTCCATGGCTTCTGGCTAAACACCCTGTAACACAACCATATAAAGTCTCCCTGTAACACAACCAGATAAAGTCTCACCTTAAAATACCATAAGAACCCTGTAACACAACCATATAAAGTCTCCCTGTAACACAACCATATAAAGTCTCACCTTAAAATACCATAAAAACCCTGTAACACAACCATATAAAGTCTCCCTGTAACACAACCATATAAAGTCTCCCTGTAACACAACCATATAAAGTCTCCCTGTAACACAACCATATAAAGTCTCCCTGTAACACAACCATATAAAGTCTCCCTGTAACACAACCATATAAAGTCTCCCTGTAACACAACCATATAAAGTCTCACCTTAAAATACCATAAGAACCCTGTAACACAACCATATAAAGTCTCCCTGTAACACAACCATATAAAGTCTCACCTTAAAATACCATAAAAACCCTGTAACACAACCATATAAAGTCTCCCTGTAACACAACCATATAAAGTCTCCCTGTAACACAACCATATAAAGTCTCCCTGTAACACAACCATATAAAGTCTCCCTGTAACACAACCATATAAAGTCTCACCTTAAAATACCATAAAAACCCTGTAACACAACCATATAAAGTCTCCCTGTAACACAACCATATAAAAGTCTCATCTTAAAATTCCATAAAAACCCTGTAACACAACCATATAAAGTCTCACCTTAAAATACCATAAAAACCCTGTAACACAACCATATAAAGTCTCCCTGTAACACAACCATATAAAAGTCTCATCTTAAAATACCATAAAAACCCTGTAACACAACCATATAAAAGTCTCATCTTAAAATACCATAAAAACCCTGTAACACAACCATATAAAGTCTCACCTTAAAATACCATAAAAACCCTGTAACACAACCATATAAAAGTCTCACCTTAAAATACCATAAGAACCCTGTAACACAACCATATAAAGTCTCACCTTAAAATACCATAAGAACCCTGTAACACAACCATATAAAGTCTCACCTTAAAATACCATAAGAACCCTGTAACACAACCATATAAAGTCTCACCTTAAAATACCATAAGAACCCTGTAACACAACCATATAAAGTCTCACCTTAAAATACCATAAGAACCCTGTAACACAACCATATAAAAGTCTCACCTTAAAATACCATAAAAACCCTGTAACACAACCATATAAAAGTCTCATCTTAAAATACCATAAGAACCCTGTAACACAACCATATAAAAGTCTCACCTTAAAATACCATAAAAACCCTGTAACACAACCATATAAAAGTCTCACCTTAAAATACCATAAAAACCCTGTAACACAACCATATAAAAGTCTCATCTTAAAATACCATAAGAACCCTGTAACACAACCATATAAAAGTCTCACCTTAAAATACCATAAGAACCCTTTAACACAACCATATAAAGTCTCACCTTAAAATACCATAAGAACCCTGTAACACAACCAGGTAGAAAGAAACTCTAGGGAGAGCTAGACAACAGAAGGTCTTCAGAGAAGTAACCCCCTTTAGACAAGTGTTTCGGCCCTGAATTCCTTACACTCTCGGGGGGCCGGGCCACATCCAGGTCATGACTCCTGGATGCCCTTCTGCTGTTGTCTATTTTTTTTTTTTCCCACGCCGGGGATCGAACCTGGGCGATTCTGCGCTTCAGAACTGCGGTACGCGGTTTTACCAATGTGCTAACGGGGCACACATCATCTGTAGGGAATTTAATCCTTATGAAGTTCACTTTTTTGGTTCCTCCTTGCCCAGATCCAGCTTGAGCTCCTTTCTGCTGCCTCTGCCATCGCTTTAAGGGCTCTAGTCCTCTTCTTCCCAGAAATGGCGAGTTGTTTCATGAGATCATAAGCGGAGGTGCCCACAAACCCTCTTGCCCCGACCTCTATGGCGAAGATTTTGACCCGCAGACCTGCTTTCTTCAGGGTGCTGGCAAGACCGGCGTATTTTTCGGTCTTGTAGATATGTGCTTCTTCCATTCTGCTTTCGTATGGCACAGTGAGTTCTATCAGAATCACTTGTTTCGAGGAGTCAGAGTGGAGAGCGATGTCTGGTCTCATGCCTGTCTTGCTGATGACATCTGGGTAATTTCTCCACTCTGGGAGGTCTGCTGTACACTCCCAGTCGACTGCTCCATCCAGAAGACCCTTTGGCAATGTGCTGGTTGTCATAGCCCTTTCGGGCCAGACCTGTTTCCCTCCTGCTTTGTAGAACGTTGTCATAGCAATTGGTGCGTTTGGGGTCATGGTTTTTTCGCTAACCACATCTGTGATCACTTTCAGAACTTGGTTGTGCCTCCATGTATACCTTCCTTGGGCTAGCGCTACTTTGCAAGAGCTTAGGACATGTTCCACTGTTTGTTTCTTCTGACAGAGCGGACATGCTGGGTCGTCTGCTTTCCCCCATTTCACTAAGTTTGCATTCGAGGGGAGCAGGTCATATACAGATCTGAGGAGGAAGCTTATCCTTAGAGGAGCCATGTGCCACATATCGTTCCAGCTGAGACTTCTTTGGAGTGCACTGTCCCATGTTGTCCATTGCCCCTGTTGACCTTGCTGGACTGCCTTCTGCACTCTTTTGACATCTTCTTCTTTCTTCAACTCCTGTATGATCATGTCTCTTTTTTCCTTCCCTTTGGCTTTGGACCACCACTGCATTTTTGTTGCTCCCAGTCCCTGTCTGTTGGTTTGCGTGTGTCCAATTATTTCTTTGATGCTGAGGTTTCTCTTGGCATTGTTTACAGCCTCTTGGACTTTCCACTTTCTGCCAGTTCTCAGCTTTGGATGAACTGCTCTCACGATATTGTCCTCCGATTCCTCCAGCATGCTCAACAGTCTTGCTTTTCCAACTTTGTATTCCTCCACTATGGATTTCAGAGGTAGCTTCAGCATTGCTTGACGACAGTAGAATGCAACATCAGTGAGACCAGGTGGGACACCGAGCCATTTTCTTGTGTATTTGTTGATTTTGGATATAAAAGTCTCACCTTAAAATATAAAAGTCTCACCTTAAAATACTGGGAGTAAAATTACGTGTAATGCAAATGATGTACTGTTGAACAGAAGCCCAATGTCACACAATAAGACCACTCAAAAAAGTGTGATTGCCCGCGTTCAAGCAAACAGGAATCAGGAAAAACAGGAAAATAGAATCAGAACACGTATTCAATACAACAGGTACCTGTCTTGTCTGGTTGTATCATATATGCGTTCTGATTTTTTTTTCCTGTTTTTTTTTCTGGTTCCAATAAGATCATTGTTTTTTTTTTGTTTTTTGTTTTTCTGGAGATCTGATTTTCCCAGTGTTATCTACAGTGCGTGTTTGCTCTGTAGATTGGGAGGGAATCGTAGCTCTTTCTTATAATGTAGGCCTACCTTAGCTGGACACAAATGATGCATGCATTATACTATTTATTGCATTCTCTCTCCCTCTCCCTCTCTCTCTCTCTAATAACATTCAAGAACTCTCTTCCTGATGTTAATTGATAGGCATTTGTTGGAAAGAATACTTTTCGTCTTCTTGAATGCTGTTTTGGCTCGGCCGATTCTGCTGGCTATTTCTGATGTGCATCTGCCGTCTGGTGAAATGATCGTTCCCAAGTATTTAAACTTATCAACCTGTCTCAAGGTTGAGCCATTTGCTGATATTTTGCATGAGGGGATTTCATGTTTTTTACTGATCACCATGACTTCAGTCTTCCTGCTGTTTAGTTCCAACCCCTTACCTTTGCTTTCTATTTCTAGTATATTCACAAGGTTTTGTAGGTCCCTTTCACTTTCTGCAATTAGCACAGTGTCATCTGCGTATCGAATGTTGTTTATCATTTTTCCTCCAACCTTTAATCCAGGGTCTTCCTCTAGATTTCTCATGATGTTTTCGCTGTAAAGTAAAAACAGGTCTGGTGACAAAACACAACCCTGTCTGACTCCTCTGTTGATGTTTTGGAAAGAGCTTATAACGTTTTCTATTCTCATTGCAGCTGTTTGTTCCCAATACAATCATGTTTCTGATTATTTGTAGATCTTTTCCATCAATATTGAGTCTCTCCAGTTGGTTGATCAATTCTTCATGTCTTATCTGATCGAAAGCTTTGGTATAATCAACAAGGCATAGATATAAATCCTTGTTCAACTCGACTGACTTCTCTATGATAGTTCAAAGGATATATATGGCATTAGCAGTTCCTTTCCCTTCCACAAATCCACATTGTTCATCTGCTATTTCTCCTTTGCTTCTATTCCTTGTCCTCATCATGATTATTCTTAATAGGATCTTGGTTACATGACTCATCACACTGATTGTGCGATGGTTACATGACTCATCACACTGATTGTGCGATGGTTACATGACTCATCACACTGATTGTGCGATGGTTACATGACTCATCACACTGATTGTGCTATGGTTACATGGCTCATCACACTGATTGTGCGATGGTTACATGACTCATCACACTGATTGTGCTATGGTTACATGGCTCATCACACTGATTGTGCGATGGTTACATGACTCATCACACTGATTGTGCTATGGTTACATGGCTCATCACACTGATTGTGCTATGGTTACATGACTCATCACACTGATTGTGCGATGGTTACATGACTCATCACACTGATTGTGCTATGGTTATATGGCTCATCACACTGATTGTGCTATGGTTACATGACTCATCACACTGATTGTGCGATGGTTACATGACTCATCACACTGATTGTACTATGGTTACATGGCTCATCACACTGATTGTGCTATGGTTACATGACTCATCACACTGATTGTGCGATGGTTACATGACTCATCACACTGATTGTGCTATGGTTACATGGCTCATCACACTGATTGTGCTATGGTTACATGACTCATCACACTGATTGTGCGATGGTTACATGGCTCATCACACTGATTGTGCTATGGTTACATGACTCATCACACTGATTGTGCGATGGTTACATGACTCATCACACTGATTGTGCGATGGTTACATGACTCATCAAACTGATTGTGCGATGGTTACATGACTCATCAAACTGATTGTGCGATGGTTACATGACTCATCACACTGATTGTGCGATGGTTACATGACTCATCAAACTGATTGTGCTATGGTTACATGACTCATCAAACTGATTGTGCGATGGTTACATGACTCATCAAACTGATTGTGCGATGGTTACATGACTCATCACACTGATTGTGCGATGGTTACATGACTCATCACACTGATTGTGCTATGGTTACATGGCTCATCACACTGATTGTGCTATGGTTACATGACTCATCACACTGATTGTGCTATGGTTACATGACTCATCACACTGATTGTGCTATGGTTACATGACTCATCACACTGATTGTGCTATGGTTACATGACTCATCACACTGATTGTGCGATGGTTACATGACTCATCACACTGATTGTGCTATGGTTACATGACTCATCACACTGATTGTGCGATGGTTACATGACTCATCACACTGATTGTGCTATGGTTACATGGCTCATCACACTGATTGTGCTATGGTTACATGACTCATCACACTGATTGTGCGATGGTTACATGGCTCATCACACTGATTGTGCTATGGTTACATGACTCATCACACTGATTGTGCGATGGTTACATGACTCATCACACTGATTGTGCGATGGTTACATGACTCATCACACTGATTGTGCGATGGTTACATGGCTCATCAAACTGATTGTGCGATGGTTACATGACTCATCAAACTGATTGTGCGATGGTTACATGACTCATCAAACTGATTGTGCGATGGTTACATGACTCATCACACTGATTGTGCGATGGTTACATGACTCATCAAACTGATTGTGCGATGGTTACATGACTCATCAAACTGATTGTGCGATGGTTACATGACTCATCACAGTGATTGTGCGATGGTTACATGACTCATCAAACTGATTGTGCGATGGTTACATGACTCATCAAACTGATTGTGCGATGGTTACATGACTCATCACACTGATTGTGCGATGGTTACATGACTCATCACACTGATTGTGCTATGGTTACATGGCTCATCAAACTGATTGTGCTATGGTTACATGACTCATCACATGATTGTGCGATGGTTACATGACTCATCAAACTGATTGTGCGATGGTTACATGACTCATCACACTGATTGTGTGTATGGTTACATGACTCATCAAACTGATTGTGCGATGGTTACATGACTCATCAAACTGATTGTGCGATGGTTACATGACTCATCACACTGATTGTGCGATGGTTACATGACTCATCAAACTGATTGTGCGATGGTTACATGACTCATCAAACTGATTGTGCGATGGTTACATGACTCATCAAACTGATTGTGCGATGGTTACATGACTCATCACACTGATTGTGCGATGGTTACATGACTCATCAAACTGATTGTGCTATGGTTACATGCTCATCACACTGATTGTGCGATGGTTACATGACTCATCACACTGATTGTGCGATGGTTACATGACTCATCAAACTGATTGTGCGATGGTTACATGACTCATCACACTGATTGTGCTATGGTTACATGACTCATCAAACTGATTGTGCTATGGTTACATGACTCATCAACTGATTGTGCGATGGAGTCGCACTGAGGCTGTTACTGTCTATGATTGTGCATGTAATGATCTAATGATTTGCTATGGAATGATCTCCAGTGCTTGTACAATCATCAATTTTGGAGGAGTGCATTATTCTTTTTGGGGAATAAAATGATTTGCATCTTTTGGGTTCATTTAAATTCATTTAGGAGGATGTATTTTTGTTCCGATTCTTCCGGGTTCATCATCTTGTATTCAATGCTGCTCTCTGTTCATCTTTTCAATGGTGCTTCTTCCTTCATAAGTTCTTTCTTAAAATGTGTTCTTCATTTCTGTCATCTTCAAAAAGGTCTAAATCTTTTATTAATCAGGATGTAGTCAATCTGATTTTTGGTATTATCTCCTGGACTCATCCAAGTCCATTTTCTTCTATAAGGCTGTTCAAACCAGCTGTTTCCTACTATGAACTCATTCATCTGTGCCCATTCTACAAGTTTCCTTCCCCTTTCATTTTGTGTACCAAGGCCATGAGATCCAACCATATCCTCCACCTTTCCTTTCCCACTTTAGCATAATATGATATAATATAAATACATAATGTGAAATAATATCTATCTAACATGAAATGTATTAACATTGTGGGTTAATATAATTACCTAAGATGACATTTCTGACATAAACACTTTCTACCTTTAATCAAAACATTTCATATTTAATGTGGTGGTGGTGGTGGTAGGAAACACCACCTAATACCATGCAGGCCTACCATAAGTTTTCATTTGCTGAGAAACCAGCACAAAATCAAACTTGAACACTAATACAATTCACAGTAAAATAGCATGAGTATGAAGACAAGTACGACTGCACCTTTTTCACATGCACGACTATGGTTATCTCAAGTCAGCTCTTGACTGTCACGATGTGTTATCTCAACTGATAATGAGATCGTGATGACAATAACCAACTGGCCTGGTGAGTTTCCTGGTTTAACCATTGTCAAATGTGTCCATACCTGCAGCTACACTTTGGGAGCAAAGGTGGTAAATACCTCATCACACTGGGGTCAGCTTTGTCAGGGCGATGCTACCTTTCACCCTTCTCTGCTAAGTGTTTAACCTTTACTTTCCTAACCTCAACAGGGTCAAGTACCATTCTCTGCTAAGTGTTTAACCTTTACTTTCCTAACCCTAACAGGGTCAAGTACCATTCTCTGCTAGGTGGACAGGAAGGGATGTGCAAAAGCTTTGTTTTTTCCCAGTTTGCCACAGTAAAATACATCTATAAATACATTCATTCATTACTTGTATATATCATTATCATAAAATACATCTATAAATACATTCATTCATTACTTGTATATATCATTATCATAAAATACATCTATAAATACATTCATTCATTACTTGTATATATCATTATCATAAAATACATCTATAAATACATTCATTTATTACTTGTATATATCATTATCATAAAATACATCTATAAATACATTCATTTTATTACTTGTATATATCATTATCATAAAATACATCTATAATACATTCATTTATTACTTATATATCATTATAAATAAAATACATCTATAAATACATTCATTTATTACTTGTATATATCATTATCATAAAATACATCTATAAATACATTCATTTATTACTTGTATATATCATTATCATAAAATACATCTATAAATACATTCATTTATTACTTGTATATATCATTATCATAAAATACATCTATAAATACATTCATTTATTACTTGTATATATCATTATCATAAAATACATCTATAAATACATTCATTTATTACTTGTATAATTATATCATTATCATAAAATACATCTATAAATACATTCATTTATTACTTGTATATATCATTATCATAAAATACATCTATAAATACATTCATTTATTACTTGTATATATCATTATCATAAAATACATCTATAAATACATTCATTCATTACTTGTATATATCATTATCATAAAATACATCTATAAATACATTCATTTATTACTTGTATATATCATTATCATTTGAAGCCAACTGAAGTAAATGTCCAAGGTATGACCTCCAACAGTCTTTCAAGGCTTTTTTTTAAGCGTTCCCTTTTTACTTGGTTGTGTGTAATCAAATTGTTTTGCCCACACTGTGCAGGAAGTATGTGGCTGCACAGTCTGCATATTCTGACAATGTGCAGGCAGTATGTTGCTGCACAGTCTGCATATTCTGACAATGTGCAGGCAGTATGTTGCTGCACAGTCTGCATATTCTGACAATGTGCAGGAAGTATGTGGCTGCACAGTCTGCATGTTCTGACAATGTGCAGGCAGTATGTGGCTGCACAGTCTGCATATTCTGACAATGTGCAGGCAGTATGTTGCTGCACAGTCTGCGTATTGTTTTCAATGGGCATCCATTTTGTGTGTTTTCACCTTTCCATAAGCCACAAGACCCTGAACATGACTTAATAAGTGACAGAATCTTTAACGTGCGTACTTCATGTTCTGCATGTGTTTACACAAGTTGACAGGAACAATCTGAATCTCCACCTTTATCCACAAGGCGGGAGGTAGGTCCGAACCCATATCTTCTGATATTATGACATCTGACTACCAATCCCACTGTTCTCTGCGTATAATTTCACTGATATCTGATTTGAAAACAAGAACATGGCAAAAATAATTTCTGAATTTACCAAAAGTTTTGATTTTTTATAATTCCAACTGGTAATTCAGCATTTGAAATGTTGAGTAATATTCACAATCTTGGCCAATTTGTGTGTGTGTGAGTGTGTGTGTGAGTGTGTGTGTGTGTGTGTGTGTGTGTGTGTGTGTGTGTGTGTGTGTGTGTGTGTGTGTGTGTGTGTGCGCGCGCGTGCGTGCGTGCGTGCGTGCGTGCGTGCGTGCGTGTGTGTGTGTGTGTGTGTGCCTATATTAGTACATGTGCACATGCATGAGTGTAGGGTCAGAATATATGTGTGCACATGTGTGTGTGTGTTGTGTGTGTGTGTGTGTGTGTGTGTGTGTGTGTGTTGTGTGTGTGTAAGGTGTGTGTGTGTGTGTGTGTGTGTGTGTGTGTGTGTGTGTGTGTGTGTGTGTGTGTTGTGAGTGTATGTATACATGTCTCAGTGTTTATGTGCGTGTGTCTGTGCATGGAAGGAGGTGTATACCTGTCATGCGGATGTCAGTCAATACGTGCCTGGGGGGCATAGTATTAGTAATGTCAAAGTGCAAGTCTCAGCCATGTAACAAGCATTTAACTTGTCTTCGTCAACTTAACCCTTGACAGGAAGCTGGCGGATAGGGTGAGGGAATCAAAGAGTTAACTTTTTGATTTCCTAGCATGGTTGACAATGCAGGATGCTGGTGGACAGGGTGCAGGAGTCAAGGGGTTAATGTCACCATCTCTTGAATATCTTGCCTGTCACTGTATCACTATGTGCAGCAACTGCTGTATAGTATGAGAGAGAAGTGACGTAATTGCAATACAGAGAAGTGCAGCAACTGCTGTACAGTACAAGAGAGAGAAGTGACGTAATTGGAACACAGAGAAGTGCAACAACTGCTGTACTGTACAAGAGAGAGAAGTGACGTAATTGCAATACAGAGAAGTGCAGCAACTGCTGTACTGTACAAGAGAGAGAAGTGACGTAATTGCAATACAGAGAAGTGCAGCAACTGCTGTACAGTACAAGAGAGAGAAGTGATGTTATTGGAACACAGAGAAGTGCAGCAACTGCTGTACTGTACAAGAGAGAGAAGTGACGTTATTGGAACACAGAGAAGTGCAGCAACTGCTGTACAGTACAAGGGAGAGAAGTGATGTTATTGGAACACAGAGAAGTGCAGCAACTGCTGTACTGTATGAGAGAGAAGTGACGTAATTGGAACACAGAGAAGTGCAGCAACTGCTGTACAGTACAAGGGAGAGAAGTGACGTAATTGGAACACAGAGAAGTGCAGCAACTGCTGTACTGTACAAGAGAGAGAAGTGACGTTATTGAAACACAGAGAAGTGCAGCAACTGCTGTACTGTAACAAGAGAGAGAAGTGACGTTATTGGAACACAGAGAAGTGCAGCAACTGCTGTACAGTACAAGAGAGAGAAGTGACGTAATTGGAACAAGAGAAGTGCAGCAACTGCTGTACAGTACAAGTGAGAGAAGTGACGTTATTGCAATAGAGAAGTGCAGCAACTGCTGTACAGTAAAGAGAAGTGACGTTATTGCAATACAGAGAAGTGCAGCAACTGCTGTACTGTACAAGAGAAGTGACGTAATTGGAACAAGAGAAGTGCAGCAACTGCTGTAGTGTACAAGAGAGAGAAGTGACGTAATTAGAATACAAAGAAGTGCTGCAACTGCTGTACTGTATGAGAGAGAAGTGACGTAATTGCAATACAGAGAAGTGCAGCAACTGCTGTACTGTACAAGAGGAGAGAAGTGACGTAATTGGAACACAGAGAAGTGCAGCAACTGCTGTACTGTACAAGAGAGAAGTGACGTAATTGCAAATACAGAGAAGTGCAGCAACTGTTGTACTGTACAAGAGAGAAGAAGTGACCGTAATCAGAACACAGAGAAGTGACGTAATTGCAATACACAGAAGTGCAGCAACTGCTGTACTGTACAAGAGAGAGAAGTGACGTAATCAGAACACAGAGAAGTGACGTAATTGCAATACAGAGAAGTGCAGCAACTGCTGTACTGTACAAGTGAGAGAAGTGACGTAATTAAACGAGAAGACATCAGAAATAGAGAGATGTCAGCAACTGCTGTACAGTACGAGAGAGAAGTGACGTAATTGCAATACAGAGAAGTGCAGCAACTGCTGTACAGTACAAGAGAGAGAAGTGACGTAATTCAAACAGAGAAGTGCAGCAACTGCTGTACAGTACAAGAGAGAGAAGTGACGTAATTGAACACAGAGAAGTGCAGCAACTGCTGTACAGTAAAGAGAGAAGTGACGTAATTCAATACACAGAGAAGTGCAGCAACTGCTGTACAGTACAAGAGAGAGAAGTGACGTAATCAGAACACAGAGAAGTGCAGCAACTGCTGTACAGTACAAGAGAGAGAAGTGACGTAATTCAAACACAGAGAAGTGCAGCAACTGCTGTACAGTACAAGAGAGAAGAAGTGACGTAATCAGAACACAGAGAAGTGCAGCAATGACTGTACAGTACAAAGAGAGAGAGAAGTGACGTAATCAGAAACACAGAGAAGTGCAGACAACTGCTGTACAGTACAAGAGAGAGAAAGTGGACGTAATCAGAACACGAGAAGTGCAGCAACTGCTGTACAGTACAAGAGAGAGAAGTGACGTAATCAGAACACAGAGAAGTGCAGCAACTGCTGTACAGTACAAGAGAGAGAGAAGTGACGTAATCAGAACGAATGAGAAGTGCACAAACTGCTGACAGTTAACTGAGAGAGATAGGACTGTATAATGCAATACGAGAAACAGATATGTGATAGGAAACAATGTATGGGGAAGGACAGTATGAAACTGATATGTGATAGGAAACAATGTATGGGGAATGGTGGTATCAAACTGATATGTGATAGGAAACAATGTATGGGGAAGTACAGTATCAAACTGATATGTGATAGGAAACAATGTATGGGGAAGTACAGTATCAAACTGATATGTGATAGGAAACAATGTATGGGGAATGGTGGTATCAAACTGATATGTGATAGGAAACAATGTATGGGGAAGACAGTATCAAACTGATATGTGATAGGAAACAATGTATGGGGAATGGTGGTATCAAACTGATATGTGATAGGAAAAATGTATGGGGAAGGACAGTATCAAACTGATATGTGATAGGAAACAATGTATGGGAAGGACAGTATCAAACTGATGTGATAGGAAACAATGTATGGGGAAGTACAGTATGAAAACTGTTATGTGAAGGAAACAATGTATGGGGAATGGTGGTATCAAACTGATATGTGATAGGAAACAATGTATGGGGAAGTACAGTATCAAACTGATATGTGATAGGAAACAATGATGGGGAATGGTGGTATCAAACTGATATGTGATAGGAAACAATGTATGGGAAGGACAGTATCAAAGATAGTGATAGAAACAATGTATGGGGAAGGACAGTATCAAACTGAGTGATAGGAAACAATGTATGGGGAATGGTGGTATGAAACTGATATGTGATAGAAACAATGTATGGGGAAGTACAGTATGAAACTGATAGTGATAGGAAACAATGTATGGGAATGGTGTATCAAACTGATATGTGATAGGAAACAATGTATGGTGAAGGACATATAAAACTGATATGTGATAGGAAACAATGTAGGGGAATGGTGGTACAAACTGATATGTGTAGGAAACAATGTATGGGAATGGTGGTATCAACTGATATGTGATAGAAACAATGTAGGGAGTGGTATCAACTGATATGTGATAGGAAACAATGTATGGAAGGACAGTATAAAACTGATATGTGATAGAAACAATGTATGGGAGGACAGTATAAATGATAGTGATAGGAAACAATGTATGGGGAAGGACAGTATGAAACTGATATGTGATAGGAAACAATGTATGGGAAGAAGTATAAACTGATATGTGATAGGAAACAATGTATGGGAAGGACGTATAAAACTGATATGTGATAGGAAACAATGTATGGGAAGGCAGTATGAAACTGATATGTGATAGAAACAATGTTGGGAAGGACGTATGAAACTGATATGTGATAGGAAACAATTATGGGAGGTATCAAACTGATTGATAGGAAAAAGTAGGAGTCAGTATGAACTGATATGTGATAGAAACATGTATGGGGAAGGACATATCAAACTGATATGTGATAGGAAACAATGTATGGGAAGTACAGTATGAAACTGATATGTGATAGGAAACAATGTGGGGAATGGTGGTATCAAACTGATATGTGATAGGAAACAATGTATGGGGAATGGTGGTATCAAACTGATATGTGATAGGAAACAATGCATGGGGAAGGACAGTATAAACTGATATTGATAGGAAACAATGCATGGGGAAGGACAGTATAAAACTGATATGTGATAGGAAACAATGCATGGTGAAGGACAGTATAAAACTGATATGTGATAGGAAACAATTTATGGGAAGGACAGTATGAAACTGATATGTGATAGGAAACAATGTATGGGGAAGTACAGTATGAAACTGATATGTGATAGGAAACAATGCATGGGGAAGGACAGATAAAACTGATAAGTGATAGGAAACAATGCATGGTGAAGGACAGTATAAAACTGATATGTGATAGGAAACAATGCATGGTGAAGGACAGTATAAAACTGATATGTGATAGGAAACAATTTATGGGAAGGACAGTATGAAACTGATATGTGATAGGAAACAATGTATGGGGAAGGACAGTATGAAACTGATATGTGATAGGAAACAATGTATGGGGAAGGACAGTATGAAACTGATATGTGATAGAAACAATGTATGGGGAAGGACGTATGAAACTGATATGTGATAGGAAACAATGTATGGGGAAGACAGTATCAAACTGATATGTGATAGGAAACAATGTATGGGGAAGTACAGTATAAACTGATATGTGATAGGAAACAATGTATGGGAAGGACAGTATAAAATGATATGTGATAGGAAACAATGTATGGGGAATGGTGGTATAAACTAATATGTGATAGGAAACAATGTGGGAATGGTGGTATCAAACTGATATGTGATAGGAAACAATGTATGGGGAAGTACAGTATGAAACTGATATGTGATAGGAAACAATGTATGGGGAAGGACAGTATGAAACTGATATGTGATAGGAAACAATGTATGGGAAGGACAGTATGAAATGATATGTGATAGGAAACAATGTATGGGAAGGACAGTATAAACTGATATGTGATAGGAAACAATGTATGGGAAGGACAGTATGAAACATGATATGTGATAGGAAACAATGTATGGGAATGGTGGTATAAACTATATGTAATAGGAAACAATGTATGGGAAGGACGTATGAAACTGATATGTGATAGGAAACAATGTATGGGGAAGGTGTATCAAACTGATATGTGATAGAAACAATGTATGGGAATGGTGGTATCAAACTGATATGTGATAGAAAACAATGTATGGGGAAGGCGGTTGAAACTGATATGTATAGAAACAATGTAGGGGAAGGACAGTATGAAACTGATATGTGATAGGAAACAATGTTGGGGAAGGACAGTATGAAACTGATATGTGATAGGAAACAATGTGTGGGGAAGGGTAAAACTGATATGGATAGGAAACAATGTGGGGAATGGTGGTATGAATTGATATTTGATAGGAAAACAATGTATGGGGAAGTACAGTATGAAACTGATATGTGATAGGAAACAATGTATGGGGAAGACAGTATGAAACTGATATGTGATAGGAAACAATGTATGGGGAAGGTGGTATAAATGATATGTGATAGGAAACAATGTATGGGGAAGGTAAAACTGATATGTGATAGGAAACAATGTATGGGGAATGGTGGTATCAAACTGATATGTGATAGGAAACAATGATATGGGGAAAGTAGGTATTATCAAACTGATATGTGATAGGAAACAATGTATGGGGAATGGATGGTATGAAACTGATATGTGATAGGAAACAATGTATGGGGAAGGTACAGTATCAAACTGATATGTGATAGGAAACAATGTATGGGGAATGGTGGTATCAAACTGATATGTGATAGGAAACAATGTATGGGGAAGGACAGTATCAAACTGATATGTGATAGGAAACAATGTATGGGGAAGGACAGTATCAAACTGATATGTGATAGGAAACAATGTTGGGGAATGTATAATGATAGTGATAGGAAACAAGTATGGGAAACTGTATGAAATGATTGTGATAGGAAACAATGTATGGGGAAGGACAGTATAAACTGATATGTGATAGGAAACAATGTATGGGGAAGGTACAGTATCAAACTGATATGTGATAGGAAACAATGTATGGGGAATGGTGGTATCAAACTGATATGTGATAGGAAACAATGTATGGGGAAGGACAGTATCAAACTGATATGTGATAGGAAACAATGTATGGGGAAGGACAGTATCAAACTGATGTGATAGGAAACAATGTATGGGGAATGGTGGTATGAAACTGATATGTGATAGGAAACAATGTATGGGGAAGTACAGTATGAAACTGATATGTGATAGGAAACAATGTATGGGGAATGGTGGTATCAAACTGATATGTGATAGGAAACAATGTATGGGAAGGACAGTATAAAACTGATATGTGATAGGAAACAATGTATGGGAATGGTGGTATCAAACTGATATGTGATAGGAAACAATGTATGGGGAATGGTGTATCAAATGATATGTGATAGGAAACAATGTATGGGAATGGTGTATCAAACTGATATGTGATAGGAAACAATGTATGGTGAAGGACAGTATAAAACTGATATGTGATAGGAAACAATGTATGGGGAAGGACAGTATGAAACTGATATGTGATAGGAAACAATGTATGGGGAAGGACAGTATGAAACTGATATGTGATAGGAAACAATGTATGGGGAAGGACAGTATAAAACTGATATGTGATAGGAAACAATGTATGGGGAAGGACAGTATAAAACTGATATGTGATAGGAAACAATGTATGGGGAAGGACAGTATGAAACTGATATGTGATAGGAAACAATGTATGGGGAAGGACAGTATGAAACTGATATGTGATAGGAAACAATGTATGGGGAATGGTGGTATGGTGGTATCAAACTGATATGTGATAGGAAACAATGTATGGGGAATGGTCGTATGAAACTGATATGTGATAGGAAACAATGTATGGGGAAGGACAGTATGAAACTGATATGTGATAGGAAACAATGTATGGGGAAGGACAGTATAAACTGATATGTGATAGGAAACAATGTATGGGGAAGGACAGTATAAAACTGATATGTGATAGGAAACAATGTATGGGGAAGGACAGTATAAACTGATATGTGATAGGAAACAATGTATGGGGAATGGACGTATCAAACTGATATGTGATAGGAAACAATGTATGGGGAATGGTGGTATCAAACTGATATGTGATAGGAAACAATGTATGGGGAATGGTGGTATCAAACTGATATGTGATAGGAAACAATGTATGGGGAATGGTGGTATCAAACTGATATGTGATAGGAAACAATGTATGGGGAATGGTGGTATCAAACTGATATGTGATAGGAAACAATGTATGGGGAAGGTGTATAAACTATAATAAATTATGATATGTGATAGGAAACAATGTATGGGGAAGTAGTATAAAACTGATATGTGATAGGAAACAATGTATGGGGAATGGTGGTATCAAACTGATATGTGATAGGAAACAATGTATGGGGAAGTTAGTATAAAACTGATATGTGATAGGAAACAATGTATGGGGAAGTACAGTATAAAACTGATATGTGATAGGAAACAATGTATGGGGAAGGACAGTATAAAACTGATATGTGATAGGAAACAATGTATGGGGAAGGACAGTATAAAACTGATATGTGATAGGAAACAATGTATGGGGAAGGACAGTATAAAACTGATATGTGATAGGAAACAATGTATGGGGAAGTACAGTATAAAACTGATATGTGATAGGAAACAATGTATGGGGAATGGTGGTATGAAACCGATGTGATAGGAAACAATGCAATGCAATAGTAGTAGTATTTCACAGGAAATGCATGCTGTCTGCTTTTTGTGCATCTGGCCTCAGCCTTGAGCTGAGAGACAGACAGACAGACAGACAGACACAAAAAGACAGCTGAACAGACAGACACGAGACAGACACAACAGACAGACAGACAGAAAAAGACAGCTGAACAGACAGACACAGAAACACATTCTGACACAAGCTGAGCCAGGTGTCTGTATCTTTTTTTTTTCTCCTTTTTTTTTTTGTGGGTGTGTTCTAATAGTTCAAGGATGCATGTATGTAGGTTGTTTTGCTAACAATGTGCACATGGTATGTTGCTGCAAAGTCTGCACACTCCCTCTTCAGTGGGCACATATAGAGAAACAGACTAGAATAGCTGCTTGTGATTCAGACCTTTAAATTGTTTAACTATTTATTTATTCACTTTATATATATGTTCCTTTTTTGAACATAAGATACACAGATAATATGTCATTTAATGTAACCAGGATTATTCCAGTGGTAGGCTGATAAAATACCAGTATAAAATATAACAAACTAGGTAAAACATGTCTAGGCAGGGCCTCAGGACATGGCCAGCTCATGGGTTTTTATGTGCAGGCTTAAGGCTTTTGCCATGATCACCCTACACATCTGTGACATTAGTGCATATGGAATTCATTCCGAGCGCAGAGACGTCATCTTGAGAAACTGAAACTGAAGAGAAAGACAGACTGAAAGACAGACTGACTGACTGACAAACACTAAAACAGACAAAAGCATCAGATAAATAGAAAAAAAGGAGAGATCAGACAGTAGAAATAAAAACATACACATACACAGACAGAATAGAACAACATGAAATCTGTCAGTCAGCCAGTGGACAGAGACAAAGACAAAAAGACTAAGTAAGTCTGCCAAAGAAGTGAAATATGACACAAATAATACCTCTCTCACGCTGCAGTCCTGTGACAACACTGGGAAACTGATACTGATTGCAGTGTATTAGCAGTGGCACAATTACAACCCCCTGAAGGGTAGTTGTACATTATGTTTATGTTCATGGGTAACTTGATGACTTCTTTCACATACTGGGCACAATCATGAGCGACATTGTGTTAAGACTCAGGTCACCCGCTTAAAAAGTATAATCAAACAATAAAACCTTCTTCAGTGGTGAAACTAGAAGTCTAATAGTAATACAGTATTACAATCACACCCCTTGTGTACATATACATGGTGACATGTACACACTTGCATAACACACACACACACACACACACACACACACACACACACACACACACACACATGCAAACACATACACACACAGGCACACATAGTCACAAACATATATAATACACATACAGTCACACACATACACATACACATAAACATAAGCGCACACACACATAACACCACACACACACACACACACACTAACACACACACACACACACACACACACTAACACTAACACTAACACACACACCACACTAACACACAGAGTCAAGGCATGCACACACAAACTGCTTCACTGTATGTGTGTTTGCCAGCTTGATTCCTATATATTAATAGCATTTGGGTCTCTGTGTGTGTAAATGCATGTGTATATGCACTGTGTGTGTCTATGTTTCTGTGTGTGCAAGTGTGTATGCACCTGTGTTCAAATGAAAGTGTTCTTACATCATCTACTTTTGACACTGTTGTTTTCTTTTCTTGTTCTGACATACAATGCTTATATGATTGATTCAGTGCTGACTTCTGTTTTTCATTTTGTATATATATAACATTTTCTGCAAAGTACAAAGCATTTATGCACTTATTTCCTGGGATGTTGCATTATGTACATGTTCACTATTATTATCTATTCATTATTATTACTATTATTACCATTATTATCATTGTTACACCTATTTCCTGGGATGTTGCATTATGTAGGCCTACATGTTCACTACTATTCATTATTACTATCATTGTTACAAACACAAACACACATGCACACACACATACATGCACAAACACACATTAAGCACATGCACTCACACACACACACACACACACACACACACCACACACACACACACACACACACACACACACACACACACACAGAGGAACATATGCAAGCACACACACACACACGCACACGCGCACACACACACACACATACACATACCTATTCCCACTAATGATGATGATGATGATAACGATGACGATAACCTGAAATGAGACATCAACAACAGTTGAAGTGACTGTTATGTCAACTTATTACAATCAGTCTGTGTCTTCT
The DNA here is from genome assembly GCA_030674185.1 of Monoplex corrugatus. Taxonomy (NCBI): domain Eukaryota; kingdom Metazoa; phylum Mollusca; class Gastropoda; order Littorinimorpha; family Ranellidae; genus Monoplex; species Monoplex corrugatus. The sequence continues at coordinate 1,198,146 of CM060311.1, read as the reverse complement.
CTTACATTACAACATTATTTTGGATTCTTATGCCAAGTTAATGTGCTCGGAGTTCTGTTCTGTTCTTCTAGGTTCTTCACACACACACACACACACACACACACACACACACACACACACACACACACACACACACACACACACACACACTCACACACACACACACACAAAAACACACACACACACACACACATACACACACAACACACACACTCACACACACACACACACACACAACACAAACACACACACACACACACCACACACACACACACACACACACACACACACACACACACACACACACGTCACAAACAATATACAGTCAAGCAACAGACTGTATTGAGTGTGCACCTTGGCAATGCTAAAAGGAATATAACATAATGATAATGGTCCTATATTACTAGCAATAGCACCAAAAGTTTCATGAGTTCCTATGTTAAGCCTTCAACCAGTTACATTACTACTTACTGTGGTGTAAGGAGAAGCAGGGCAGAATCATTAATAACTGCCTAAAGGGATTTTGATTAAAATGCATTTCATCATCGCATCTGAAGCAAAAGAGGTCTATATTATAGTTGAACATTACCTAGAGGGTAATGAGAGCTCTTACACACACACACACACACACACACACACACACACACACACACACACACACACACACACACACACACCACACACACACACACACAAACGATAAATACACACACATAAATACATACACGCATACACTCACGCATAAATACACACATAAAATACATACACACACACACACACACATGGAACGGATGCACATATACATGCAGGCATGTTCATGTATGGCTGATTACACACACACACACACACACACACACACACACACACACACACACACACACACACACACACACACACATACACACACACTCAACACACACACCAAAAAGCATGCATCCATTAAACTGTAATTATGAAGACACAACAAATTATGTCTGCATTCATAAACAACACACAGACACACACACACACACAACACACACACACACACACACACACACACACACACACACACACACACACACACTTACACACAAACACACACACACACACATAAAATAGTTTTATAGTGAAAAGACGTTAAATATTAGAACGAACGAACACAGACACACACACACGCACGCACGCATGCACGCACGCACACACGCGCATGCGCGCGCACACACTCATGCACATGCCGGTTGATGTGTAACAATACTGATCACCGTTTTTAAATGAGATCATGAATGTAATGACAAAAAGATTATTTGGCATATTCCTTTGTGTTTACTATTTCAACTATACTCAATGAAACATAAACAACCTATTAATCAACATAATCCATCAACCTCACATAACTGTTTGTTATTGTTATTACCTATCATATATGACTGTTTTTATTACAACTATTCCATGAGTGACTTGGCACTGATTTTAGGTCTGTAAGTAGCTGATAAGGGCCCACCCATACATATGTCAACAAATAAAGAAAAAAGCGTGAAAATAATTAAAGAGATACGCTATTGCAAGGGTGCCACTTAGAAAAAGTCAAAAAACTGAAAGGGGTCCAGGGGCAGCAGCGCCCCGTATGGGGGTTCTTGGGGGCTATGCCCCCCACATGCTGACGATTTTTCAAAAAACGGATTTTCCGTTTCTGACTCTTTTGAAAAAAAGGATTCCATCATCAAACGGAAAACGTTGCACCCATGCTATTATAATGAAAACAACAAATACTACCACTACCACTACCACTACCACAGCCATCACTTCTACAACGGATTCCTCTGTTATCACCACAAGTAGTATCATTCCTCATACCTGTGTTATCACCACAAGTAGTATCATTCCTCATACCTATACTCCTGTGTTATCACCACAAGTAGTATCATACCTCATACCTATACTCCTGTGTTATCACAAGAAGTATCATACCTCATACCTGTGTTATCACCACAAGTAGTATCATTCCTCATACCTATACTCCTGTGTTATCACCACAAGTAGTATCATACCTCATACCTATACTCCTGTGTTATCACCACAAGTAGTATCATTCCTCATACCTGTGTTATCACCACAAGTAGTATCATTCCTCATACCTATACTCCTGTGTTATCACCACAAGTAGTATCATCCTATACTGGTTATCACCAAGTAGTATCATACCTCATACTATACTCCTGTGTTATCACAAGTAGTATCATTACCTCATACCTGTGTTATCACCACAAGTAGTATCATTCCTCATACCTATACTCCTGTGTTATCACCACAAGTAGTATCATATCCTCATACCCTGTGTTATCACCACAAGTAGTATCATTCCTCTATAACCTGTGTTATCACACAAGTAGTATCATTCCTCATACCTATACTCCTGTGTTATCACACAAGTAGTATCATTCCTCATACCTGTGTTATCACCACAAGTAGTATCATACCTCATACCTATACTCCTGTGTTTCACCACAAGTAGTATCATTCCTCATACCTTGTATCCCTATCACAAGTAGTATCATTCCTCATACCTATACTCCTGTGTTATCACAAGTAGTATCATTTCATACCTATACCTGTGTTATCACCACAAGTAGTATCATACCTCATACCTATACTCCTTGTTATCACACAGTAGTATCATTCCTCATACCTATACTCCTGTGTTATCCCCACAAGTAGTATCATTCCTATCTATACCTCTGTTATCACCACAAGTAGTATCATCCTCATACCTATACTCCTGTGTTATCACAAGTAGTATCATTCCTCATACCTATACTCCTCTGTTATCACAAGTAGTATCATTCCTCATACCTATACTCCTGTGTTATCACCACAAGTAGTATCATTCCTCATACCTATACTCCTGTGTTATCACCACAAGTAGTATCATTCCTCATACCTATACTCCTGTGTTATCACCACAAGTAGTATCATTCCTCATACCTATACTCCTGTTATCACAAGTAGTATCATTCCTCATACCTATACTCCTGTTATCACAAGTAGTATCATACCTCACTATACCCTGTGTTATCACAAGTAGTATCATACCTATACCTGTGCTATCACCACAAGTAGTATCATACCTCATACCTGTGTTATCACCACAAGTAGTATCATTCCTCATACCTGTGTTATCACCACAAGTAGTATCATACCTCATACCTGTGTTATCACCACAAGTAGTATCATTCCTCATACCTGTGTTATCACCACAAGTAGTATCATACCTCATACCTGTGTTATCACCACAAGTAGTATCATTCCTCATACCTGTGTTATCACAATAGTATCATCCTCATACCTGATGTTATCACCACAAGTAGTATCATTCCTCATAGCTGTGTTATCACACAATAGTATCATTCCTCATAGCTGTGTTATCACCACAAGTAGTATCATACCTCATAGCTGTGTTATCACAAGTAGTATCATTCCTCATACCTGTGTTTACCACAAGTAATATAATAATAATTAATAATTACAATATTTATATAGCACAAAATCTTGATAAAATCAAATCTAAGCGCTGAAACACACACACACCACGCACGCACACAACACACGCACGCATGCACGCACACACACGCACCCACGCACACACACACACACACGGCTATAAATGGGGAGAAAGAATAAAAACAATGGAAAATTATAGAGAGCATATTATACAATTATATATTGCAATGTGATTCCCCCCCCGAGCGGAGACAGGCTGCAGAGGGGATTGAGTGAGGTTAGGATTTTATGCAGAGGAGAAAAGGTGAGTTTTGAGAGCGGACTTGAAGGAGACAAAAGTAGGTTGCTGATGGACTGAGAGAGGAAGTTTGTTCCAGGAGAGTGGACCAGAAACAGAGAAGGCTCTTGGACCATAGGTATTGAGCTTAGTGCGTGGAAAGCGAAAAGTCAGAGGATCGGAGGCAGAGCGGAGAGTACGTGAGGGAACATAGATCTCAAGTAGGCTTGACAGGTAATCGGGGGCTGCGTTATTGAGGCTTTTGTAGCATATGGTGTCTAGTTTGTACTGTATGCGCTTTGATACATGGAGCCAATGAAGTTGTGCCAGGAGGAGGAGATATGTGGTCAGCTTTTTTCTTTTTGAGTACAAGGCATGCAGCATTGTTTTGAATGCGCTGTAGGATGTGAGTGGTGGAGGCAGGAAGACCGGACAGGAGTGAATTGCAATAGTCAATGCGAGACATTATGAAGGAGAGAACGAGTTTTGCAGTTGTTTCCACAGAGAGATACTTCCTGATCAGGCTTATACGATGGAGGTGATAGTAGCAAGATCTGGCAGTTTGAGAAACAAATTTGTTCATGGAGAGGGTAGAGTCAATGCAGACACCAAGGTTTTTAGCTGAATCAGAAATTGGGACTGATGTGTTACATAATGGGAGAGAAAGAGGAGGCAGCTGAGAAAGTTTCTGACGGGTGCCAATGAGGATAGCTTCTGTCTTGTCATCATTTAGCTGAAGTTTGTTGTATGTCATCCAATTTTTGATGTCCGAGTAACACTCAGTGGTGCGAGTCAGGAGGCGCTGTATATTGTCAGGTGAGTCACTGTCTTGAAGTTGGGTGTCATCAGCATAGAAGTGGTGTTTTATAGAGTGGGAGTTGATGATGGTGGACAGGGGGGAGGTGTAAAGAGTGAAAAGAACAGGGCCAAGGACAGATCCTTGTGGAACACCACAGGTCAGGTATGCAGGTTGAGAGTAAGTGCCATTGATGAGAACAGTTTGTTTTCTGTTTGATAGATAAGAAGTGAACCAGGAGAGAGCAATGTCAGAGATGCCAAAAGTATGATGAAGTCTAGAAAAGAGATCAATGGTATCAAAGGCTGCAGACAGATCAAGGAGTTTGAGGAGAGAGACTTTGCCTGTATCAGTTGCAAGGAGGAGATTGTTGAGAATGTGTAGCAAGGCAGTTTCAGTGCTATGGCACTGGCGGTAGGCTGACTGGAAAGGATTGAGGAGATTGTTGGTAGACAGGTGAGAGTTCAGTTGATTGAGGACAACTTTTTCAAGCAGTTTTGACAAGAAAGAGAGATTAGAGATAGGCCGGTAATTTTTCAGTTCATTTGGGTCTAAATTGTATTTCTTGAGGAGAGGGTGAACAATAGCAGACTTGAAAGAATCTGGGACAGTTCCAGTTTGGAGAGAAGTGTTGATGATGTCAGTGATGAATGGGAGGAGAGTAGGGAGACAGTCAGAGTAGAGAGAACCTGGAAGAGGATCCAGTTCGCAGGTTTTGAACGACATGGATCTGATTGTGTTGAGAATTTCTTCTTGTGAGACTGGGGTAAGAGTAGTAAGAGGTGTGCCAGAGAAGGAAGGGTCAGAGAAGTAGTATCATACCTCATACCTGTGTTATCACAAGTAGTATCATATCTCATACCTATACTCCTGTGTTATCACCACAAGTAGTGTCATTCCTCATACCTATACTCTTGTGTTATCACCACAAGTAGTATCATTCCTCATACTATACTCTTTATCACAAGTAGTATCGTACCTCATACCTATACTCATGTGTTATCACAAGTAGTATCATACCTCATACCTATACTCCTCTGTTATCACAAGTAGTATCATACCTCATACCTATACTCCTCTGTTATCACCACAAGTAGTATCATACCTCATACCTATACTCCTCTGTTATCACAAGTAGTATCATACCTATACTCCTGTGTTATCACCACAAGTAGTATCATACCTCATACCTGTGTTATCACAAGTAGTATCATACCTCATACCTGTGTTATCACCACAAGTAGTATCATACCTATACTCCTGTGTTATCACCACAAGTAGTATCATACCTCATACCTCTGTTATCACCACAAGTAGTATCATACCTCATGCCTGTGTTATCACCACAAGTAGTATCATACCTCATACCTCTGTTATCACCACAAGTAGTATCATACCTCATACCTATACTCCTGTGTTATCACAAGTAGTATCATACCTCATACCTCTGTTATCACCACAAGTAGTATCATACCTCATACCTATACTCCTCTGTTATCACCACAAGTAGTATCATACCTCATACCTATACTCCTGTGTTATCACAAGTAGTATACCTCATACCTCTGTTATCACCACAAGTAGTATCATACCTCATACCTATACTCCTGTGTTATCACCACAAGTAGTATCATACCTCATACCTCTGTTATCACCACAAGTAGTATCATACCTCATACCTCTGTTATCACCACAATTAGTATCATACCTCATACCTATACAATGTTATCACAAGTAGTATCATACCTCATACTATACTCCTGTGTTATCACCACAAGTAGTATCATACCTCATACTATAGTCCTGTGTTATCACCACAAGTAGTATCATACCTCATACTATACTCCTGTGTTATCACCACAAGTAGTATCATACCTCATACCTATACAATGTTATCACCACAAGTAGTATCATACCTCATACCTATACAATCTCCATATCCAACCACTATCAACACCACCATCACTGTCACTATGATTGGTGTTATAGATAGAGGTCACATTACATTTCATGCACACACAGAGAGACAGACAGACAGACAGACAGACAGACAGAGACAGAGAGACATAGAGAGAGAGAGAGAAAGAGAGTGTGTGTGTGTGAGTGTGTGTGTGTGTGTGTGTGTGTGTGTGTGTGTGTGTGTGTGTGTGTGTGTGTGTGTGTGTGTGTGTGTGTGTGTGTGTGTGTGTGTGTTTTATGAGTGTGAATGCCAAAGAGAGAGAGAGAGAAAGAGAGAGAGGAGAGAGAGAGACAGAAAGAGAGAGAAGAGAGACAGAGAGACAGAGAGACAGAGAGGGTGTTTGCACTGGATAAGCCATCATGTCCCTGACAGAGATCGTGTATACATACTAAACACAGAACAAAAGGTCACAGTTAATCATAATGTGACCCAAATGAATAATTATCCTGAGAAGAATTCCTGACCTAACAGTAAAGGTCACAAGCACAAGTCACGATACATATTATATACATACACCTGGAAAACGAATAAAAATGTCTTACTTGGTGGAGGAGCTTAATTTAATTGTTATTTTGGAAACTACTAACAGGAAGAAGAAATGATGACCGTCTCAGTAAGACCACAGCACAACAAAATGAATGCTGGTGATAGAAGAAAGGGTGTGTTTACTGTTCTCTTTCATTATTCAACACCTTCTCCCTTCTCCTTCATTATTCAACACCTTCTCCCTTCTCTTTCATTATTCAACACCTTCTCCCTTCTCTTTCATTATTCAACACCTTCTCCGTTCTCCTTCATTATCCAATAATTTATCTTGACACCTCTGCTAACCTTCATTCTTATTTTCTTTTTATCTCAAATCTTGTTTTTCTTCATTTTAAAGAGAGAACATGTAATATTAGCAAAGCATAGTTACAATAACATCACATGATGTAAACTTCACCGTAGAAGTGTCTAAGTCAAGAGTAACCTGTACAAGAAGTGTATCCATTCTCATCATTTTACAAAAAAACATAAACATACACAGGAAAGCTAAAAGGACAACAAATGTTTTTCATGTTACAAATAAGAAATATACAAGAGATTGCACTGTGCCTCCATTTCCACCAATGGTAAGTAGAACAGCCAACTTCCTCTAAAAGTGATCAAGCTTGATGTCAGTTCTGCATTACATTCTTCTATGTGCTATTCTGTGATTTACAAAAGAAGGTACATTCGTAAGGGTTATTTTTTAATTCACATTTGCATTTATAAATACACATTTTCCCAGCAAGGATCATCAAATCTAACATTGGATCAGTGTCTCCATTACTCAACGCCATCTCTGCTCTCCTTCATTGTTTAATACCTTCTGTGTTCTCTGCTCAGTTCTTCAGTACATGTACTTACTACACTCTCTGTTTTCTGTCAATATTTAACACCTTTACTGTTCTCCTTCATTATTTAACATTTTCCATGTTTATTATTAATTACTTTCTGTGTTTTCCATCAGTATTAAACACCTTCTCTATTCTCCTTCATTACTTAACACTTTCTCTGTTCTCCTTCATGTTTTAACACCCTCTCTTTTCTCTTTCATTACTTAACTCCTTCTCTGATCTCCTTCATTATTTCACACCTCTTTTCTCATTCTTCATTTAACACTTTTTCACTTCTCATTCATTATGTCAACATCTGCTCCATTCTCCTTCATTATTCAACACTTTCTCTGTACTCCTTCATTATTCAACACAGCCTCTTTTCTCTTTTATTATTGAACACCTACTCTCAACATCTTCTCTGTTTTCCTTCTTTATTTAATACATTCAGTTTCACACAACTGTTTCAACTGTCCTTCTCTGTTTTCCTTCTTTATTTAATACATTCAGTTTCACACAACTGTTTCAACTGTCCTTCTCTGTTTTCCTTCTTTATTTAATACTTTCAGTTTCACACTACTGTTTCAACTGTCCTTCTCTGTTTTCCTTCTTTATTTAATACTTTCAGTTTCACACTACTGTTTCAACTGTCCTTCTCTGTTTTCCTTCTTTATTTAATACTTTCAGTTTCACACTACTGTTTCAACTGTCCTTCTCTGTTTTCCTTCATTATTCAACACAGCCTCTTTTCTTCTTTATTACTGAACACCTACTGTGTTAATGTTATATTTAACTAATTCCTCTTTCATTATTTACACCTTCTCTGTTTTCCTTCTGTTTGAATACATCACACTACTGCTTCCAGTGTTGAATATCAATAACACCATACACCATACACCATACACCATACACCATACAGGCCAAGATTTACCTTGCATAATCATGAACACTGTTGAATATCAATAACACCATACACCATACACCATACAGGCCAAGATTTACCTTGCATAATCATGAACACTCCCACCTTCTGTTTGAATACATCACACTACTGCTTCCACTGTTGAATATCAATAACACCATACACCATACAGGCCAAGATTTACCTTGCATAATCATGAACACTCCCACCTTCTGTTTGAATACATCACACTACTGCTTCCACTGTTGAATATCAATAACACCATACACCATACAGGCCAAGATTTACCTTGCATAATCATGAACACTCCCACCTATCAGCCTACTTAACCATACCACCACTCACCAATTGTCAACAAAGACATGCCTTATTTTTATGATAACAGTACCAGAAATAAACTCAAAAATGATTTGGAAATAAAAGATTTCATGAAAGCAAACTCCACTTGAACTAGCAGTGTGAAACTAAATGTCACTGTCCATGAACATGTAACACTGCGTTTGTAAGATAAATTAATAAAACTTTTTTTATGAATTATCAATAAACTGGCAAGTAGATCTTCATATTATAGGCAGACAGATAAACAGACACTGAGACAGAATTGATAAAGAGCTTCTTCAAAATATCCATAATTATATTACACACAATTAGACGGAAAGACAGACTAAACAGCTTTTCTTTTCTTTCAAAATACAAACAAAAGAAATAGGTATGACAAACAACAGTGATAAACATAAAGCAAAGGAAGAACCATTTATTGCAGACAGAAAGTCTGACAGACAGAATCATACACACAGATTATTATCAAGAAAGATCCCAGGGTGCTGGATTGGACACAGAGGAACAATACCTCACCACTGGCCAATCACTTTGTTCACAAGCCAGATGGCAAGGTGGGGAAATGACAAACCCTGGAACATACATACAAGGGTGCAACTTAGAACAAGTCAGAAAACTGAAAGGGGTCCAGGGGCCGGCAGGGCCCCGTATGGGATTTTCCATTTCTGACTCTTGAAAAAATAGATTCCGTCATCAAACGGAAAAAGTTGCACCCATGTACATAGTCACACAATGTGCACCAGCCAGGTCCAGCCCAGTCACAGGCCCAAAGAGAAAAAAAGGAGCCCTCCTCTACTTTACTCTGGGCCTTCATCTCCATACTGGGCATTCTGCCCAGCTGCCAGCTTTCCCAGCCACCAGCCATACTCCCTTAACTAAACTCTCAACAGTTAACATAGCTGCCAGCTTACCCAGCCACCAGCCCTACTCCCTTAACTAAACTCTCAACAGTTAACATAGCTGCCAGCTTACCCAGCCACCAGCCCTACTCCTTCAACTAAACTCTCCCAACCACCAGCCCTACTCCCTTAACTAAACTCTCCCAGCCACCAGCCCTACTCCCTTAACTAAACTCTCCCAGCCACCAACCCTACTCCCTTAACTAAACTCTCCCAGTCACCCAGCCCTACTCCCTTAACTAAACTCTTCCAGCCACCAGCCCTACTCCCTTAACTAAACTCTCAACAGTTAACATAGCTGCCAGCTTTCCCAGCCACCAGCCCTACTCCCTTAACTAAACTCTCCCAGTCACCAGCCCTACTCCTTCAACTAAACTCTCCCAACCACCAGCCCTACTCCCTTAACTAAACTCTCCCAACCACCAGCCCTACTCCCTTAACTAAACTCTCCCAACCACCAGCCCTACTCCCTTAACTAAACTCTCCCAACCATCAGCCCTACTCCCTTAACTAAACTCTCCCAGCCACCAGCCCTACTCCTTCAACTAAACTCTCCCAACCACCAGCCCTACTCCCTTAACTAAACTCTCCCAACCACCAACCCTACTCCCTTAACTAAACTCTCCCAGTCACCAGCCCTACTCCCTTAACTAAACTCTCCCAGCCACCAGCCCTACTTCTTCAACTAAACTCTCCCAGCCACCAGCCCTACTCCCTTAACTAAACTCTCCCAGCCACCAACCCTACTCCCTTAACAAAACTCTCCCAGCCACCAGCCCTACTCCCTTAACTAAACTCTCCCAGCCACCAGCCCTACTCCCTTAACTAAACTCTCCCAGCCACCAGCCCTACTCCCTTAACTAAACTCTCCCAGCCACAAGCCCTACTCCCTTAACTAAACTCTCCCAGTCACCAGCCCTACTCCCTTAACTAAACTCTCCCAGCCACCAGCCCTACTCCCTTAACTTAACTCTCCCAGCCACCAACCCTACTCCCTTAACTAAACTCTCCCAGCCACCAGCCCTACTCCCTTAACTAAACTCTCCCAGCCACAGCCCTACTCCCTTAACTAAACTCTCCCAGCCACCAGCCCTACTCCCTTAACTAAACTCTCCCAGCCACCAGCCCTACTCCCTTAACTAAACTCTCCCAGCCAACAGCCCTACTCCCTTAACTAAACTCTCCCAGCCAACAGCCCTACTCCCTTAACTAAACTCTCCCAGCCACCAACCCTACTCCCTTAACTAAACTCTCAACAGTTAACATAGCTGCCAGCTTACCCAGCCACCAGCCCTACTCCTTCAACTAAACTCTCCCAGCCACCAACCCTACTCCCTTAACTAAACTCTCAACAGTTAACATAGCTGCCAGCTTACCCAGCCACCAGCCCTACTCCTTCAACTAAACTCTCCCAGCCACCAGCCCTACTCCCTTAACTAAACTCTCAACAGTTAACATAGCTGCCAGCTTACCCAGCCACCAGCCCTACTCCTTCAACTAAACTCTCCCAGCCACCAACCCTACTCCCTTAACTAAACTCTCCCAGCCACCAGCCCTACTCCTTAAATAAACTCTCCCAACCACCAACCCTACTCCCTTAAATAAACTCTCCCAGCCACCAGCCCTACTCCTTCAACTAAACTCTCCCAGCCACCAGCGTACTCCCTTAACTAAACTCTCCCAGCCACCAACCCTACTCCCTTAAATAAACTCTCCCAGCCACCAGCCCTACTCCTTCAACTAAACTCTCCCAGCCACCAGCCGTACTCCCTTAAATAAACTCTCCCAGCCACCAGCCCTACTCCTTTAACTAAACTCTCCAGCCACCAGCCCTACTCCCTTAACTAAACTCTCCCAGCCACCAGCCCTACTCCCTTAACTAAACTCTCAACACTTAACAATCAGAAGCTCCTAACGTTGTTTAACCACAATGTCAACCCATGTTCGTTCATTGACAAAAGTGGTCAGACATGATACTCCAGACACAGCCTGTTTTGTTTTTCTGCTGTTGAAAACAATAAGACACACAGACAGACAGAATAAAGAGTTTTTGTTGTTCTTCTTCTTTAGGAAAAGAAATTGTTTGAGGCATGACAAACTATGTTAATAATGCAAAGGAAGAAACATAGAAAGCCAGACAGACCCATACAAACAGAACATAATATATTTATACACAAATACACACACACACACGTACACACACATATATATATATATATATATTATATATATATATATATATATATAATATATATATATATATATAATATATATATAAGAGAGAGAGAGAGAGAGAGAGAGAGAGAGAGAGAGAGAGGGAGAGAGAGAGACAGACAGACAGACAGACAGACAGACAGACAGAGACAGACAGACAGACAGAGAGGGAGGAAGTTTTGGTTCTTATGACAAGTAAATGAAATAGTCTGAGGCACAAAAGAAGCAGTTCAGTAAGACAAAGAAACAAACACTCATTTAGTCATTACACAAGAACAAACATCATTTAGTCATTACACAAGAAACAAACACTCATTTAGTCATTACACAAAGAAACAACACTCATTAGTCATTACACTTCACAGGCACCAGTTTGCAAGTTTCTTATTTCAGTGTTTCACCATACATACAACACTGCCAGAAAGCTATATATATATATAATAAAAAATCAGTCAAAAAATGTCAAAGTTGGATTAAGCCATAAAGTGTGATTAACAATTTGGGTGTGGTGTGTGTGTGTGTGTGTGTGTGTGTGTGTGTGTGTGTGTGTGTGTGTGTGTGGTGTGTGCATGCGTGTGTGTGTGTGCATGTGTGTGTGTGTGTGTGAGAGAGAGAGAGAGACAGACAGACAGACAGACAGACAGACAGACAGAGGGAGAAAGAAATAGATTTTTCAGTGTGTGTGCATGTATTGTGTATCATTTATGTGTCTGTGTGTCAGTGTGTGTGTATCATTTTGTGTGTATATATATATGTGTGCGCATTCACTGTATTGTGTCTGAACACATGCAGTGCAAATGCGTGCGTGCGTACGTGCGTGTGTGTGCATGTGTGTGTGTGCATGCGCGGTGTGTACATGCATGCATGTATACGTTCATGCATGCAATGTGCATGCATGCATGCATGCATGATGCTGCATGTGTGTGTGCATGCCGCGTGTGTACATGCATGCATGTATACGTTCATGCATGCAAATGTGCATGCATGCATGCATGCATGCATGCATGCATGTGCGCGTGTGCATATTCGTTCGTTCTTTGATTTAACGTCTTTTCACTATAAGTGATGTGTGCATATGTGTGTGTGTGTGTGTGTGTGTGTGTGTGTGTGTGTGTGTGTGTGTGTGTGTGTGTGTGTGTGTGTGTGTGTGTGTGTGTGTGTGTGTGTGTGTGTGTGTGTGTGGTGTGTGTGTGTGTGTGTGTGTGTGTGTGTGTGTGTGTGTGCGCGCGCACACACGCGCGCATGACTATGCATCTGTCTGTCTCAGTTGGTGTTTGTCTATTATTTGTATGTATGTGCATGTGTGTGAATGCAGGTGGGCAAGTGTGGATATCTATGAACGTACTGTGTGAATGTACTGTTTGCAATATTGTGTCTTTATCTGGTCAGTGTTCAGATAGTACCACAGTATTAGACACATTATTCTTACTAAAGACTGAAGGATGCTTGAAATGATGACATAATGGACGACTAATTTAAGTCAAACATGATGATCTAGTTTTACTTTTAGTAACAATCTCCTTTCTCTCACATTTATAGCTGTGTGCATGCGTGCGTGCGTGCGTGCGTGCGTGTGTGTGCGTGCGTGCCTGCGTGCGCTGCGTGCGTGTGTGTGTCTGTTTCAGCGCTTAGATTTGATTTTATCAAGATTTTGCGCTATATAAATATTGTAATTATTATTATTATTTATTTTCCGACAGAATTTATATAATTGACCAAGAAGTCATGTCAAAGATCTGGCAATTTCTCCCACAACAAATCATTTCAACTTCAAGCCGTTGGCTACTGTCAGCAACATCTCTCAACTTTTTTGTTTTGTTTTGAGTAACTACATGAACTGGACTTCAGGCAGCACAAAATGTTGAATACAAAAATGTTTGAATTCTCTTTACTGCTGTGAAGTTAAACCTTCTTAATGTTCTGTACATGGAGAAAACCACCATGACAGTGTCTGTATGAATGATAAGCTTCATATGTGGAACATGGCAGCAAGGCCAGACTGGGAGACAGGAATTTTAACCCCATCAGACTTATGCAGACACAGTTCTATCCTGACTGGAAAATACCTTCCAGTTCCCAAAACCAGTGAAGTTCTATCAATAATTAACCCTTTGACTCCTGCACCCTGTCCACAACTGCAAAAATTTAACCATTTGACTCCCTCACCCTATCCACCAGCTTCCTGCAGGAAGCTGGTGGGTAGGGTGAGGAAGTCAAAGGGTTAAGTTTTTGCTTTGTTAGCATGCTTGACAAAGTAGGATGCTGGTAGACAGGGTGCGGGAGTCAAAGGGTCAAGCAATTGTGACCCATAATGATACATTTCGTTCATAGACACAGACATAATGTCATACACACATAAACACACACACATGCACACACACACATAGTCACAGACACAGTGTCATACACACATAAACACACACACATACATACACACATAGACACAGACACAGTGTCATACACACATAAACACACACACATGCACACACACATAGACACAGACACAGTGTCATACACATAAACACACACACACACATAGACACAGACACAGTGTCATACACATGAACACACAACATGCACAACACACATAGACACAGACACAGTGTCATACACACATAAACACACACATGCACACAGACATAGACACAGACACAGTGTCATACACATAAACACACACACATGCACACAGACATAGACACAGACACAGTGTCATACACACATAAACACACACATGCACACAGACACAGACACAGACACAGTGTCATACACACATAAACACACACATGCACACAGACATAGACACAGACACAGTGTCATACACACATAAACACACACACACATGCACACACACACATAGACACAGACACAGTGTCATACACACATAAACACACACACATAGACACAGACACAGTGTCATACACACATGCACACACACACACAGACACAGCGTCATACAACATAACACACACACATAGACACAGACACAGTGTCATACACACATAAACACACACACATGCACACAGACATAGACACAGACACAGTGTCATACACACATAAACACACACACACACACATAGACACAGACACAGTGTCATACACACATAAATACACACACATACACACACACATAGACACAGACACAGTGTCATACACACATAACACACACACACACATAGAACACAGTGTCATACACACATAAATACACACACACACATAGACACAGACACAGTGTCATACACACATAAAACACACACACATGCACACAGACATAGACACAGACACAGTGTCATACACACACACACACATAGACACAGACACAGTGTCATACACACATAAAACACACACACATGCACACACACAGACACAGACACAGTGTCATACACACATAAACACA
The DNA here is from genome assembly GCA_030674185.1 of Monoplex corrugatus. NCBI lineage: Eukaryota > Metazoa > Mollusca > Gastropoda > Littorinimorpha > Ranellidae > Monoplex > Monoplex corrugatus. The sequence goes on along the minus strand of CM060311.1, from coordinate 1,182,507 downwards.
CACACATGCACACACATACATAGACACAGACACAGTGTCATACACACATAAACACACACATGCACACAGACATAGACACAGACACAGTGTCATACACACATAAACACACACACACACATAGACACAGACATCATCATTTTTTGTGTGGTGTATCTGTTCTGATCCACAGACACAGACACAGTGTCATACACACATAAACACACACATGCACACACACACAGACACAGTGTCACACACACATAAACACACACACACAGACACAGTGTCATACACATATAAACACACACACATGCACACACACAGACATAGTGTCATACACACATAAACACACACATAGACACAGACACAGTGTCATACACATAACACACACATAAACACATAGACACAGACACAGTGTCATACACACATAAACACACACATAAACACACACATAGACACAGACACGTGTCATACACACATAAACACACACACACATGCACACAGACATAGACACAGACACAGTGTCATACACACACATGCACACAGACATAGTGTCATACACACATAAACACACACACACATGCACACACACATTATCATTTTTTGTGTGGTGTATCTGTTCTGATCCACAGACACAGACACAGTGTCATACACACATAAACACACACACATGCACACACACATTATCATTTTTTGTGTGGTGTATCTGTTCTGATCAACTCGAAAAACAAAATACATATATATCAGAACAAGCAACATTCCTATGACCTGACAATGTTTATGTTATACTATTTTGGCTGCTCTGTGAGACAATTAATTTCTGTTCATCTGAACTTTTCACTACACCACTGACTGCTATAAGTATAACTGATGAAGCACTAAGAACTGTCAATATTGAAATTTGTTTATATTAAAGCTTAGTTCAAAGAACTGATCTCTACAGTAGTATCATACAATGGCTGATTCAATAATCATTCAACAGTGTAACTGTAAGAATCTTGGCCACAGAAACCAACAGCTCCAAACGGAAAATTCTGAGAGAACACATCATGTGCTAACTTATCTTTAAAAGTCTGAACACAGACTTGATAATATTTCAATATGAACAATCTATAGCCTGCCAACAAGCATTCATAGCCACACCACATGACTACAAACACAAGGCGATGTGTGAGCACAATACTCAATATGACCAACACAAATTAGACATCAAAAACATCGTAACACAACCAAAGGATATCAAAATAATCATTAAATTAATTAACAAAAAAAGATTCTATCAGAGTAACAAAAATGATTCTGTGAGAGTGAAATAACAGTTTTTCAGCAAATCAAAACATTTTTGAAAATATATTTTCAGAATGATCTTTATAATCTGTTCTTTTTCCTCGTGTGAAATAGGGTTCACCAACAGAATTTGTTCTGGTTTCATTAGCACTCACTTCATTTACTCATTTACTATATCATTCAAATTGGTCTTACTCCTTGCTAAATACAGATGTGTCCACTATATGAACAATTACTCAGTAACAACTGCCACAGTACAAATTTATTCATCCCTCAACCACTCCTTAACCAATCCTAAAAAACTGAATGAAAAGTAAGCTACACTGACTCACATTAACAAGCAATGTACATAAATCACCAAACATCATAGCCAAAGTAACTCCCATAATACCCTGCCACAAAATGGTAAAGAGGATTTGAAGTTTTACTGTGGCAGTAAATAAGTGTGCCCATACAACACACAAAACATGCCCCAAAAGGTTGAAGAACAGAAAGTATGACCAATCAGCGACAGCAATGGAGAACTCTACTTACACAATGTCTTGCTACTTGCTATTTTAGGTGGCAGAATAAACACTAGAGAAATTCCATCGACAAAAGCTCCTTTAAGATGGAAAGACCGGGTGACTGACACAATCAGTGAAAGGCCCAATGAGTAATGTGTTGAAAAAGGGCGGATGGACAGAAAATACAAGAACAAAACTACACCAGGCTGTTACTTGAATATTTTTTTCCAGTGGGAGGGAGGAAGGCAGCTGATGTGCTAGAAAGTAAAACCAGATGCTTTTTTTTTTTTATTGTTTATTTGTTTGTTTGTTTGTTTGTTTGTTTGTTTGTTTGTTTGTTTGTGTATGTCATTGATTGTTTTCTTTTATATCTGGATGATGTTCATACATCAAGTACCCAAACTGTAATTTTCTCAAGTGTTATATAATACTAACAGAAAAACTACTTTTTTCAAAATTCTATCTCACTAATCTCAGGCTCTCTATCTCTCTCACCAAGGGCTAGATAAACAAAAACAAATAACTACAAAACTATGCACAGGGCTTGAATATTTTTTCTTCTTCTTTTTCTACCGGCCTATCTCTAATCTCTCTTTCTTGTCAAAACTCCTTGAAAAAGTCGTCCTCAACCAGCTGAACTCTCACCTGTCTGCCAACAATCTCCTCAATCCTTTCCAGTCAGCCTACCGCCAGTGCCATAGCACTGAAACTGCCCTACTACACATTCTCAACAATCTCCTCCTTGCAACTGATACTGGCAAAGTCTCTCTCCTCACACTCCTTGATCTGTCTGCAGCCTTTGATACCATTGATCATGGTATTCTCCTTTCTAGACTTCATCATACTTTTGGCATCTCTGACATTGCTCTGTCTTGGTTCACTTCATACCTATCAAACAGAAAACAAACCGTTCTCATCAATGGCACTTACTCTCAACCTGCATACCTGACCTGTGGTGTTCCACAAGGATCTGTCCTTGGCCCTGTTCTTTTCACTCTTTACACCTCCCCCCTGTCCACCATCACCAACTCCCATTCTATAAAACACCACTTCTATGCTGATGACACCCAACTTCAAGACAGTGACTCACCTGATAATATACAGCGCCTGTTGACTCGCACCACTGAGTGTTACTCGGACATTAAGAACTGGATGACACACAATAGACTTCAGCTTAATGACGACAAAACAGAAGCTATCCTCATTGGCACCCGTCAGAAACTTTCTCAGCTGCCTCCTCTTTCTCTCCCATTATGTAACACATCAGTCCCAATTTCTGATTCAGCTAAAAACCTTGGTGTCTGCATTGACTCTACCCTCTCCATGAACAACTTTGTTTCTCAAACTGCCAGATCCTGCTACTATCATCTCCATCGTATAAAGCTGATCAGGAAGTATCTCTCTGTCGAAACAACTGCAAAACTCGTTCTCTCCTTCATAATGTCTCGCATTGACTATTGCAATTCACTCCTGTCTGGTCTTCCTGCCTCCACCATTCACATCCTACAGCGCATTCAAAACAATGCTGCACGCCTTGTACTCAAAAAGAAAAAAGCTGACCACATATCTCCTCTCCTGGCACAACTTCACTGGCTCCCTGTATCAAAGCGCATACAGTACAAACTAGACACCATGTGCTACAAAAGCCTCAATAACGCAGCCCCCGATTACCTGTCAAGCCTACTTGAGATCTATGTTCCCTCACGTACCCTCCGCTCTGCCTCTGATCCTCTGACTCTTCGCTTTCCACGCACTAAGCTCAATACCTATGGTCCACGAGCCTTCTCTGTTTCTGGTCCACTCTCCTGGAACAAACTTCCTCTCTCAGTCCGTCAGCAACCTACTTTTGTCTCCTTCAAGTCCGCTCTCAAAACTCACCTTTTCTCTCCTGCATAAAATCCTAACCTCACTCAACCCTCCCCTCTGCAGCCTGTCTCCGCTCGGAGGGAATCACATGGTTATAATATATAATTGTATGCTATGCTCTCTATAATTTTCCATTGCTTTTATTCTTGCTTTTATTGCTTTTATTCTTTCTCCCCATTTATAGCCATGCGTGTGTGTGTGGGTGTGTGTGTGTGTGTGTGTGTGTGTGTCTGTATGTGTGCGTGCGTGTGTGTGCGAGCGTGCGTGCCTGCGTGTGTGTCTGCTTCAGCGCTTAGATTTGATTTTATCAAGATTTTGCGCTATATAAATATTGTAATTATTATTATTATTATTACATCATCTTCTCCCTCTTCTCCCTTAACTCAAAGCCATGGATCACAAGTAACGTTCAGCTTCAAGATGTGTGACACAAAAAGGAGCTTAAAATCACAAAAAGAAAACTGATAATTGAAATAAAAAATACAGCGCTGTAAGTAACACCACTGGTCAAGAAATGAAGCATGGAAAACTAAACCAAACAAGGTGAAGACACTGAGAAAAAAAAAAGAAAACATGGTAAAAATGAAATCCAAAACAAGTGTGACTGCCCGTGTTCAACTTCAAGCAAACAGTCTTTTTCTCATAATTTTTGTATTTGGTGTTTGTTTGTTTGTAATCTTACGCTTGACAAAGGCCAGTTGGCCGAAAATTTGCACCTGTCTTGTCTTGTATTAAATACGCATTCGTATTCTTCTTTCGTGTTTTTTTCTGGTTCATGGTAAAAATGACACACAGAAAACTTTACAATTCATGAAAGTCTTGACCAAACAATGGAAGAGTCAGCACCATTCAGGACAAAGACAACAACTCAGTACCAGTGAGAACAAAGACAGCAACTGTCTCACACAGGAAAAAGACATCATAAAACAGTGAACGGAGAACTCTGAACTTTACAACATTCAGAGCAAAGGACATACAACTGTGCTAAAAGCACAAATTCATGAAATGATGATGACTTCCTAAAATTCAGTGAGGAAGCTGATGCAGTCAGTGAAGTCACTGAAGTGTGGGAGGGCTGCAGGCATTGACAACATCCCTGCAGAACTTTTGAAACATGGCAGAGGCAGTAACTGAGTACACAATATTCTAAATGACATCTGCAACAAAATCTGGTAGACAGGCGAGTGGCCCACACCATGGACCCAATTAGTGATTACTAATCATCGCCCTTCACAAGAAAGGAAATCTCCAACACTACCAGAACTACCGCACCATCATTCTGATCAGCCATACCAGCACAGTAACATTCAAAATTATTCTAAACAGATTACAGCTACAAGCAAATAATTACTGCTGAAGACCAGGCCAAATTCCATAAGAGCAAAAATACTGCCAAACAGATCTTTAACCTGCCTGCCCTTTGCAAAAAACACCTCCAACACCAGAGGGAGTTCTACCACCTCTTCATAGACTTCAACAAGGCAGTCCACAGAGTCAGCTGGTCTGCGATCATGCTATGAGCCACAATGAACAAATTTGGTATTGGTCAAAAACTAATCAACACATTCCAGCAACTTTACTCCAAAGCAACCAGAGTGTATTTACACAGGGTGCTATTGAAGAGTGCTTCCATACTTTGGAGTTTCTCAGGGCTGCCTTCTGTTTCCCACACTTTTCAACATATTCCTGGAATGCATCATGACTGACACACTTGAAGATCATGTCAGACAGTCAGTACTGGAGGAAGAACCATCATGAAGCCTTTCTTCACAGATGATATTGATGGCCTGGAAGGCGATGAGCAAAAAATTGACTGTTAAAAGATTTGATGAAACATCAACAAGATGTGGCAGGAAATCCATGCTGAGAATACCAAACTGATGGCTAGCCACAACACCACCATCAGTACAGACATAGCTGTCCACGGACTGAAGCTAGAAACTGCTGAACACTTCATTTACATGGGATCCATCATGGGATCCATCATGGGATCCATCATTAGCAAAGAGGGATTCAAACCAGTGATCCTCTCAGGGGCAGCAAAGACGAACATCAACATGGTCCAGAACAAATATACACTTATGTCACAGGTGCCATGTGTATGGTGATCATGGCACAAGCCTTACCATACAACAGGAATGAGTGTCACAGGTGCCATGTGTATGGTGATCATGGCACAAGCCTTACCATACAACAGGAATGAGTGTCACAGGTGCCATGTGTATGGTGATCATGGCACAAGCCTTACCATACAACAGGAATGAGTGTCACAGGTGCCATGTGTATGGTGATCATGGCACAAGCCTTACCATACAACAGGAATGAGTGTCACAGATGCCATGTGTATGGTGATCATGGCACAAGCCTTACCATACAACAGGAATGAGTGTCACAGGTGCCATGTGTATGGTGATCATGGCACAAGCCTTACCATACAACAGGAATGAGTGTCACAGATGCCATGTGTATGGTGATCATGGCACAAGCCTTACCATACAACAGGAATGAGTGTCACAGGTGCCATGTGTATGGTGATCATGGCACAAGCCTTACCATACAACAGGAATGAGTGTCACAGGTGCCATGTGTATGGTGATCATGGCACAAGCCTTACCATACAACAGGAATGAGTGTCACAGATGCCATGTGTATGGTGATCATGGCACAAGCCTTACCATACAACAGGAATGAGTGTCACAGGTGCCATGTGTATGGTGATCATGGCACAAGCCTTACCATACAACAGGAATGAGTGTCACAGATGCCATGTGTATGGTGATCATGGCACAAGCCTTACCATACAACAGGAATGAGTGTCACAGGTGCCATGTGTATGGTGATCATGGCACAAGCCTTACCATACAACAGGAATGAGTGTCACAGGTGCCATGTGTATGGTGATCATGGCACAAGCCTTACCATACAACAGGAATGAGTGTCACAGGTGCCGTGTGTATGGTGATCATGGCACAAGCCTTACCATACAACAGGAATGAGTGTCACAGGTGCCATGTGTATGGTGATCATGGCACAAGCCTTACCATACAACAGGAATGAGTGTCACAGGTGCCATGTGTATGGTGATCATGGCACAAGCCTTACCATACAACAGGAATGAGTGTCACAGGTGCCATGTGTATGGTGATCATGGCACAAGCCTTACCATACAACAGGAATGAGCGTCACAGGTGCCATGTGTATGGTGATCATGGCACAAGCCTTACCATACAACAGGAATGAGTGTCACAGGTGCCATGTGTATGGTGATCATGGCACAAGCCTTACCATACAACAGGAATGACCTTCCCCTTCTCTTTGACAGTCACAAACTCTTTCTTTCTTCAAGTGATTTCCATTTTTACCCAGTCACTCCTTCATCCCACCCCCGTCATGTCCTCCTCCTCCACCTTCCCAGTATACATGTGTTTTTATGTCCTTTGTTTTGTCACTGTGCTTTGTGTCCTTTGTTTTGTCACTGTGCTTTGTGTCCTTTGTTTTGTCACCGTGTTTTGTGTCCTTTGTTTTGTCAATGTGCTTTGAGTCCTTTGTTTTGACACCGTGCTTTGTGTCCTTTGTTTGTTTTGTCACTGTGCTTTGTGTCCTTTGTTTTGTCACTGTGCTTTGTGTGCTTTGTTTTGTTACCGTGCTTTGTGTCCTTTGTTTGTTTTGTCACTGTTTTGTGTCCTTTGTTTTGTCACTGTGCTTTGTGTGCTTTGTTTGTTTTGTCACTGTGCTTTGTGTCCTTTGTTTTGTCAGTGTTTTTGTCCTTTGTTTTTGTCACTGTGCTTTGTGTCCTTTGTTTTGTCACTGTGCTTTGTGTCCTTTGTTTGTTTTGTCACTGTGTTTTGTGTCCTTTGTTTTGTCAATGAGCTTTGAGTCCTTTGTTTTGTCACTGTGCTTTGAGTCCTTTGTATGTTTTGTCACTGTGCTTTGTGTCCTTTGTTTTGTCAATGTGCTTTGAGTCCTTTGTTTTGTCACTGTGCTTTGAGTCCTTTGTATGTTTTGTCATCGTTTTGTGTCCTTTGTTTTGTCACTGTGCTTTGTGTCCTTTGTTTGTTTTGTCACTGTGCTTTGTGTCCTTTGTTTGTTTTGTCACTGTGCTTTGTGTCCTTTGCTTGTTTTGTCATTGTGTTTTGTGTCCTTTGTTTGTTTTGCCACTGTGCTTTGTGTCCTTTGTTTGTTTTGTCAATGTGTTTTGTGTCCTTTGTTTGTTTTGTCACTGTGCTTTGTGTCCTTTGTTTGTTTTGTCATTGTGCTTTGTGTCCTTTGTTTGTTTTGTCGCTGTGCTTTGTGTCCTTTGTTTTTGTCCATGTGCTTTGTGTTCTTTGTTTGTTTTGTCACTGTGCTTTGTGTCCTTTGTTTGTTTTGTCATTGTGCTTTGTGTCCTTTGTTTGTTTTGTCACTGTACTTTGTGTCCTTTATTTGTTTTGTCACTGTGCTTTGTGTCCTTTGTTTGTTTTGTTACTGTGCTTTGTGTCCTTTGTTTTGTCACTGTGCTTTGTGTCCTTTGTTTTGTCACTGTGCTTTGTGTCCTTTGTTTGTTTTGTCGATGTGCTTTGAGTCCTTTGTTTTGTCAATGTGCTTTGAGTCCTTTGTTTTGTCAATGTGCTTTGAATCCTTTTGTTTGTTTTGTCACTGTGCTTTGAGTCCTTTGTGTGTTTTGTCACTGTGTTTTGTGTCCTTTGTTTTGTCACTGTGCTTTGTGTCCTTTGTTTTGTCACTGTGTTTTGTGTCCTTTGTTCTATCAATGTGCTTTGTGTCCTTTGTTTTGTCACTGTGTTGTCCTCTGTTTGTTTTGTCACTGTGCTTTGTGTCCTTTGTTTGTTTTGTCATTGTGCTTTGTGTCCTTGTTTGTTTTGTCACTGTGCTTTGAGTCCTTTGTTTTGTCACCGTTTTGTGTCCTTTGTTTTGTCACTGTGCTTTGTGTCCTTTGTTTTGTCACTGTGCTTTGTGTCCTTTGTTTGTTTTGTCACTGTGTTTTGTGTCCTTTGTTTGTTTTGTCACTGTGCTTTGTGTCCTTTGTTTGTTTTGTCACTGTCCTTTGTTTCCTTTGTTTTGTCAATGTGTTTTGTTCCTTTGTTTTGTCACTGTGCTTTGTGTACTTTGTTTTGTCACTGTGCTTGTGTCTTTGTTTTGTCACTGTGCTTGTGTCTTGTTTTGTCACTGTGCTTTGTGTCCTTTGTTTATTTTGTCAATGTGCTTTGTGTCCTTTGTTTTGTCACTGTGCTTTGTGTCCTTTGTTTTGTCACTGTGAGTGAATACTCCTGCCCCTTCCCAGTATACATGTGCTTTGCATCCTTTGTTTTGTCAATGTGCTTTGTGTCACTGTGAGTGAATGTATGAGTGAATGAGAGTGTGCATTTGATTTGTTTTATGCATCCAGATTTAGCTCCTTATGTATATTAATTATTATACTGTGTAGTAAATGGTATTATGTCTTTCACACACACACACACACACACCACACACACACACACACACACACCACACACACACACACACACACACACACACAAAACACACATTTATACACACTCATCTGAGACCTATCTAAGCTTTCCCCAAACTCTTCTCTACATGTATCATTCTATTTATTTTCATAAAGTCACAGAATAAATGGGGAAAAAAAGACTTGGGGATATCTAAGAAAAAGAACCATTATGCTAAAAAAAAAAAAGAAGGAAAAAAAAAGAAAACAAAAGGTCATGCTCCTCTCCGGGGCATCTCACCAGTATGGCAGAAGCCCACAATGTGGAGTTTGCAGTTGACAAAGGAGGCGCAACTGTAACATTTAATTTGACAGGACTTGTTCAAACATTTGTTATACGAGGACACACCTTGCACTTTCAAGTTTAGTTTGGCCCCAGGTATTTACTACCTGCTTTCCCTTTTACAGCAAGTTCCTGTGTGACAGGAAAAATCACAGTATTCATACTGTCCATTTTAAGAAAGGAGAGGGGGAAAAAAAAAAGGAAAAAAACCCACAGTGCTTAAACTGCTTATGGATGAAACAAACTTGCTTTAAGAGGACAATAAACCATGTTATCTGCAACAGCACTCTGTTCTGTTATGTGATTGACTATGCACGCTATGCACATATTGAATGATTATTCAATGGGACTCAGCCAGTACTGGTATCCTCAAATCTCTTATTGGTCTGCACAAAAAGAAACTTTAAAATTCATTTCCACAAAAAAAAACAAGTTTATTAGACTCAAAATGGCTTGTATAACTATAAGTACCGGTAACTGAAAACTTACCATTAAAATTCAGACTTCAGCATATCAAAGAAAGACTGATGCATAAATCATAAATGGATACACTCCAGATAACAAAATCAGTCTCTTCTCCATTTATACACAAATGCAAAGTAGACAAATGTGTTCCAACTAGACATACTTTCCAAAGAATGCTAAACCAGAGATTCAAAATTAAACAACATAATACCAAAATAAACTTTCACTTGTCCATTTTTAATGCTCAGTGGAACAACTATATGCCAATGTTCTCCCCGCAGAAAACATAATTTCTTTATGACATATTCTTGAATACTGATGTACACAGTAAAACCATCACTGATTAGAAAATTGTCTTATAATGTTTTGTAAGTTATAGATTGTTTTTATGTAAACAACGTTTGTCTTACTTGTATGAATTGATGTCATTTCTGTTGACACACTATTCGATGATGCTTGATCGTCATTGAGCAAAGGAATGTGGTTTGTGAAACAGGTACATAGGGGAAATGTTGACATGTGCTAAATATCAGTGTTCATTTTCATACTTCCAATGTACAAAATATCATATATACATATAATATATTCTGTATATTACTACATGGAGTTCATGTCTCAACATTGTCTTTTCATATGTGTAAACTTTGTTGTTGTCGTCATTCTTCGTTGCCACACTGTATGTTAGATGTCCGCTTGTTGTGAAACAAAACATGAATAAAAAAAAAAAAGTTTTAAAAAATCAGTCTCTTCTCCATAAACCACATGTATACACTATGCTACAGCAGATATGTGAATATATCCCCATCCCAAGAACTGACATCTTTAAATCAACCTCATGTTTCAGGAAAAACACTCTGGAACACATAATCAGAAAATAAGCAAGAATGTCCCAATTTCACAACATTTAAGAAGACGTATATAACACATCTCATGCACTAATTAGCTCCTCTATCAACTGACATGATCAGATCAATCACTAATTTTTAGTAATAATAGTAATATACTTCTACCTTGATTAAACTCTTTGGTACAAAAACTTTACACAAAGTTATGGTGTATCTGAACAGTAACATTACTGCCAACTAATGCTTACAGTGTTAATTCATGTCTAATTTATGTGCAGTATAGACCCTCTCCAATGAAGACTGGATGAAAGAAAGTATGCAGGGCCTACATTGCTTATTTCACACCATCACAGAGACTCTCTCTCTCTCTCTCTCTCTCTCTTGCACATGCGCACACGCACACACACACACAGTGACACACACTCACACTCTACAGTTTGTTCTCCCCTTTATTGGAATATCTGGATTTTAAATATGCACACACACACACGCTCATTCTCTCAAATACTACTTAATCTTACGTGCACATATGTACTGATGTAAATTGTAATATATATTCAGAACAGAGAAACTGCAGTTTTTACTACTGACAAATAAGCCTCCCATTGATAGTAAACTGGCTTTTCAGTAATAACATCTACGGTTAGGAAATAAAGTATTTTAAGTCCTATCATTATCATTAAGCATTAATTTTTTTTTTTTAATAAAGTCAGGCAGCCGGTTCGTGGAAACCCCCTATTCTATTCTGTGGCAAAATAATCATAGTGTTGATTGTGGCCACATAACAGAAGAAGAAGAAGAAGAAGCAGCAGCAGCAAAGATAACCAGTACGGCAGTAGGCTTATGTAACGGTATTACATTCAAAAATATTGTTTTGTGGGTGGTTCATAATTACATATTTAGCTAGTTGAACAGTGCTAGATCTACAATCAGTACGGTAGGCATATGCAACATACACTTCTGGGGTCTGGATGCCCCATTTTCCCTTGCTTTCAAGTAATAAACGTACTTCACGACGCCCCTCCATCCGCCCTAAGAAAATAATTTATTCCAGGTACCTGTGGACGAGATTCTTACACTCAATTTTTATCGTCTGCACTACCAACTGATGGGCTTCAACACCATCTCAAATAATGTAGGATCACAACCAAAGATCAAGTCTGATGAAAAGCTCATTTTTGTTCGAAAACGATGGAAGTTGATTAAAAGCTAGGGTACCCAAAACATCACCTACCGTTTGTCAACACTGTCGGGGTAACGTCTTCCTTTTTCCAATCAACTTGTTCACCACATCACACCTGTATCTTTAAGCCGCCGGCGGGTGGCACGTCCGGCTGAGGGCGAAGTGGAGAAATTAATCCGCGCTCACCTGGAAAGTTAGTCCATAAAATTAATGGATGCAAGAAATATCATTATCGGCATATTTACTCGAAACATAAAGTAATGTATTTTTCCAGGTAGGTTTTTTAAAAGATCTAACATCAAGTTCTTTGTAATGAAGAATTCAGTAACAAAAACATTCTCCTCAAATTGGTTTCTAATTTATTTGTACCAGTTATGGCAATGGGCATAATGGGAATTCTTCAGCCAGTTTGTCCCGAACAGAATGTGACCCCGCCCCCAGACCCCCCCCCCCCTTCTCTCTCTCTCTCTCTCTCTCTCTCTCTCTCTCTCTCTCTCTCTCTCTCTCTCTCTCTCTCTCTCTCTCAACGACAAAAGGGAATGACAGAAGTAAAATTTCTCAACCTTCCCGGAAAAGAGAAAGAGACAGCTGTTTTGTAGCATTTGTAGGTGACTGAAAATGAAGTTGGCGAACAACAGTAGCATGAAAACAAAATAACGGGAAGAAAATAAACTGATACTAATAATCAGCACATAAAGCTCTTTGGGGGTGTATCTAATGTATTTTCAAATACCGCTCAGTTCACGTCCTTCTACGTGTCTACCTGAAAACAGGAAAAGAAAAACCGACCAAGCCAGGAGAAAAATGACAATTGATTATGGCTGACAGACTCATTGATTTTGAATGGTATTCAGTTGGAATCAGTATGTTGTAAATAGGCCTTTGTGTCCTCGTTGTCTTCAAACTACATAATACTATAATTTCGTGATTTTGATAACATAAACAGCAAAAGAAAAAAGTTTTTGATATTCTCCAACTAATTAGAAGAAAGGAGATATATTTGAATCAAACTATAATACACATGATATTAAATGGAGCAAAAATAACATTATGATGATAGAGAACAGAAAAAGGAGGAGAAGGTGGTGGAGGAAGAGAAGGAGGATAAGAAGAACAAGAAGAACAAGAAGAAGAAGATGATGATGATGATAGATCATTTCAAAGATGTTTTGTTTTTCCCGATTACTACTACAACAAATATAAAAAGAATATATACAAAAAAGGAAGTTTGGAAAGAAGAGAACTTGGAGAAAGTTGATAGTTACCTGGACATTTGTGTAATCGTGCACACAACATTTGAGACGAGGAACATTTTACACTTTTCCTGTGAATTTGATACACTTCCTCAGTCGACAGATCATCTTCCCAAGACCTGCTATGTTTAGGCATTAAAAGCCGTATCACATGTAAAATACAAAACGTTGGGCTTTTTTTTAACATCCGTGTAAGTGTTGCATTTGATGAATGTTCCATAACGGCGTCATCGGAAAACATTGTTCCGTGTCTTCATTCCCTATTTTCAATTTTACAGCAGTGCTCTAACTTTCCAAATCACGCTAAATTAAAAATAACAACAACAACAAAGCCATACATACACACATACTCACGCAAACACACAAAGAAGATAATTATAGAGAAAGAATTAGGCCATGGGCAGTTGATTGATCGACAGATTTGGTTCAGATTCTACGTAGCACCCATCTCAGGTGGAAGAGGGTGGAAGATATGCTTGCGGCAACAAGGGATAGATTCATATGGAGGGCCATGCTTGCGGCAACAAGGGATAGATTCATATGGAGGGCCATGATCGCCATTGCCATGCGGCAGAGCACATGATGATGATGATGATGATGATGATGATGATGATCCATCTCAGGTGATATGGTTGTGACAGGGACAACCATCCATGAATCTCCAATACTCCATAACTACCGCACTGTTGCTATTGTTGTGGAGTGGTGGTGATGGTTGTGACTGTGCGTGTGCGTGTGTGTGTGTGTGTGTGTGTGCGTGTGTGTGTGTGTGTGTGTGTGTGTGTGTGTGTGTGTGTGTGTGTGTGTGTGTGTGTTGTGTGTGTGTGTGTGTGTGTGTGTGTGTGTGTGTGTGTGTGTGTGTGTGTGTGTGTGTGTGTGTGTGTGTGTGTGTGTGTGTGTGTAAATGTGATGCCATGGTCATCCTTCTCCACCTAGTTACTAAAACAGGAGATTGAAAAAAAAAAAAAAACACCCAGAAATGTGAATATGCCCTGCAAATTTCGAGTTATATAGCTTAGATTGTATGTTATGTTGGAATTTTTTGTTTTTGTTGCTGTTGTTCTTGTTGCTGTTGTTCTTGTTGTTGTTGTTGTTGTTGTGGTGGTGGTGGTGGCTTAAACACGCATCAGTAGAGGTGCATTCAGTGGACCATTTTTGATCGGATCTATGAGTCTGGGATCAGAATTAAGTAGTATAGCAAAAACACTACCAGGCGCAGACTGCAACAGTGACCACAATCCTGTAGTGGGAAGGTTTAGGCTGAAATTGAGGAAAAGGAAACTGACCAAAAGCAACATCAAACTAAACCTTGGACTCTTAAAGACAGATGAAATGATACGTCAAATATTTAATGTACATGTTCAAAACAAATTCAGTGCTCTGGAAGACGTTGGTGACAGTGAGGAACAATGGACAAAGTTGAGAAGTTCGATAAATGAAGCTTGTGAAGAAATCCCTAAGGCAGATAGAAAAGCAAAAAAGAGCTGGATGACTAATGAAATTTTGGGCTTGATGGAGGAACGGAGGGCAAAGAGATATACAGGAAGATAAACAAAGAAATCAGGAATAGGTGCAATGAAGCTAAGGAAGCTTGGTTGAACACAAAATGTAAAGAGATAGAAGAACGACACAAAATGGATCCTCAGGGTATGTACAGACGAATTGAAGAAATTGTCCACAGGAAAAATACATGCACATCAACTGGTTGCTTAAAATCGAAAGATGGCACGCTTATCATGAAAAAAGACAAAATACTGGACAGATGGGGAGAGTACATTAAAGACCTTTTTGAGGATGACAGAAACGAAGAACACATTATAAAAAAGAACTTTGAAGGACCACCCATAATGAAAGATGAAGTTAGAGCAGCACTGAAAAAGATGAAACCAGGAGAAACCCCAGGACCAGACAACATTACTACAGAGATGATTGAAGCCCTGAAGGAATTTGGCATAGAAAAAATAACAGTCCTCCTAAATGAAATTTATGACACTGGAAAAAAAAACTCCAAAGATATGTCAAAATCAATTTTCATTGCACTTCCAAAGAAGACAGGGGCTATACAATGCGAACTGCATCGCACAATCAGTTTGATGAGTCATGTAACAAAAGTCCTGTTAAGAATAATCAGGATGAGGACAAGGAATAGAATCAAAAGAGAAATAGCAGAAGAACAGTGTGGATTTGTGGAAGGGAAAGGAACTATTAATGCCATATACATCCTAAGAATTATCATAGAGAGGTCAATTGAGATGAATAAGGATTTGTATTTATGCTTTGTTGACTATACCAAGGCTTTCGATCGGGTACGACATGAAGAATTAATCAACCAACTGGAGAGACTCAATGTTGATGGAAAAGATCTACGAATAATCAGGAATATGTACTGGGAACAAACAGCTGCAATGAGAATAGAAAACAATATAAGCTCTTTCCAAAATATCAAAAGAGGAGTCAGACAGGGTTGTGTTTTGTCACCAGATCTGTTTTCACCATATAGCGAAAACATCATGAGAAACCTAGAAGAAGACTCTGGATTAAAGGTTGGAGGGAAAATGATAAACAACATTCGGTATGCAGATGACACCGTGCTAATTGCAGAAAATGAAAGGGACCTATAAAACCTTGTGAATATACTTGAAATAGAAAGCAAAGTAAGGGGTTGGAACTAAACAACAGGAAGACTGCAGTCATGGTGATCAATAAAAAACATGAAATCCTCTCATGCAAAATAACAGCAAATGGTACAACCTTGACACAGGTTAATAAGTTCAAATACCTGGGAACGGTCATTTCATCAGACGGCAGAAGCACATCGGAAATAGCTGGCAGAATCGGCCAAGCCAAAACAGCATTCAAGAAGATGACAAGCATTCTTACCAACAAATGTCTATCAATTAACATCAGAAAGAGAGTCCTTGAATGTTATGTAGAACCAATACTGTTGTACGGATGCGAGGCGTGGACAGTCAGCAAGCAAAGCCAGAGCAGGATCGAGGCAGCCGAGATGTGGTTTCTCAGAAGAATGTTGAGAGTTCCATGGACAGCAAAGAAAACAAACGAGATAGTCTTGATGGAGGCAGACACAAATAGATCACTCATAAGGAAGATTAGGAAAAGACAAGCAACATTTATAGGCCATTTTATGAGGAAGGGGGATTTGGAGCACCTGGTCACAATGGGAAAGCTGGAGGGAACGAGAGCACCAGGTAGACCCAGGGAGAGAATGCTGGACAGACTTGCAGAGTGGCTGGGGATGAGGAGGGTGGGGGAGATGCTGGGGGCAACGAGAGATAGAGATGGTTGGAAGTCCATGGTCGCCAACGCCATGCGGCAGGGCACCTGATGATGATGATGATGATACACAAACAAGAACAAAACGACTGCCTGAGGCTGAATTAGTAAAGTGAGTAAATCTAAGTACGTAACCTAAGCCCCAAGAGAGGGAGGGTAGGGTTATATTTCCCTTGCAATGTTACCATGGTAAGTTCAACAAAAGAAAGAGAGAGAGAGAGGAGAGAGAGAGAGAGAGAGAGGAGGAGAGAGAGAGAGAGAGAGAGAGAGAGAGAGACAATGACAATGACAATGACAATGATGCTTTATTTTTCAACGGTAAAAGCTATTGGCTAGAAGCCATTTTTCAAACTTGCCGTTGCTATTCTATACACATGACATTTGTTTACAGTAACAAATACAGCTTAAGGAAAATACATGTTGAATACTAAAATTAAGATACAATGAAATCAACAAACGTACAGTCACCACTTAGAGATAGGTAGATAGATAGATAGATAGATAGATAGATAGATAGATAGATAGATAGATAGATAGATAGAGAGATAGAGAGAGAGAGGTAGATAGTATAGACAGATAGATAGACAGATGAGCAGGTAGATAATGATAAGTAAATAAAGAAAGAAAGATAATGTTGATAGTGATATTAATAAAAATAAGACGAAGAAGAGGAAGAAGAAGAAGGAAGAGGAGGAGGAGGAGAGGAAAACACAGTAAACAAAATAGTAATAAGATAAAACAAAATAAAATGAAATAGAGGGAGAAGAAACATTACATGTGACAAATTTATAGAAGATAAATCAAGCGTCAAATAGACTAATGTTCTTACAATTAAATCAAAGAAGATGAAATCAATTTTCTGATTACACACAAAAAATATTAACACTGTTACAAACAACAATTACCACTACTACCACTACTACTACTACTACTACTGCTACTAAACCCAAAGATAATAAATGGAGGTAGAAAAAAGAGCAGTTCAGAAGGATGATTAGAGGGAAAAAAAAAAAAAAAAAAAAAAAAAAAGGGGGGGGGGGTTAGCAAACATTGGGTCGATTGAAGGCATAAACACATAAAATTCTACAGGAGACAGAAAATCAACAGATGATATGAAGTCAAATAGACAAATGTATAGATAGATAAATAAAGTAAATGTTACTTTCGACAATAGGAAATTACAGTAATGATAAACGCATATGTAGGCTATAATAGAAATATCATACATGTGTAAACAAATCAATAATTCATGTAATAAGACATAAATAAATCAAGAATAGTAACCATAATCAAGCGCCGTTTTTCTTGATAGGAGAAGAGAGATACAAGCATGATACGGATAACAGTTGGAGAAAAGTGACAAATACAGACAGCAGATAAGAGCCAACCAAACAAACAGACAATATGTCTAACAGATAAGATGGGCAAGCAAGCAAAGCAAAAAACAAACAAACAAACAAAATGAACAAAGGCAATGAGAAATAAAGAAGAAGCAAGACAGAATCAAACACGTCATAGAGTCATCAACAAAACATCGTATATAATACAGAAATAAATACTGGTTGGCAGTTTGAACTGTTAAAATATCAATAATGTTAAAGAGAGAAAAAAAAAAAAAAAAAAAAAAAAAAAAAAAAAAAAAAAAAAAAAAAACACGAATTATCATTGTGCATACACACACAACACACACACACACACACACACACACACACACACACATACACACACACACATTGACTAGATTAGATGTCATAGGTTGAAAGGCAGCTGACGTTATTGTTGCTAACTGAGGTAATCTACGATACTGACGTAAGGTATTTAAATAAAGTAACTTTGAAGGAAGAGAGTGATTGAGTGTTTGTGATATTTGGGGGGAGGGTGTTCCATAGTTGTGCACCAGAAAACGATAAACTATTTTTATATATGTCAATTCTTGGACGGATAATTTTGAATTGATTTTGTCTTGAGTTTGAGTATGATCGCACATTCTGATTAAACAAATTGAGAAGATATTGCGGAACATTCCTTTTTGATACTTTAAACATTGTGATACCTTTATTGAACATTAAGTGTGACTTTAGAGGGAGGATTCCTAACTGTTTAAGTTTTTCATCTGTTGTTAAAGTGGGATCTGGCATGATAAGTTTTGCTGCCCTCCTATGTAAGGTGTTCAATTTTTTTAGATGAACTTCACATGAGCTATCCCACAGTGTAGAGGCATAATCTATGTGCGATTTAATATGAGCATTATAAAATAATTGGCGTGTGTTTGTATCTGTTAGATATCTTAATTTGGACAGAATAAATAAGTTCTTGGAGATAATCCTGCATAAATAATCAATGTGGTTTTGCCAGGTAAGATTATGATCAATGAGAACTCCCAGTAGACGGTGTTCAGGTATTTGTGCAATAGAATTACCTCTCAAAGACAGATTGAGTGACAGAGGGCCAAGCTGCCGTTTTTGGCGTGTGCATATAACCATACATTCAGTTTTCGTAGGGTTCAAAGCCATGGCGTTTTTAGCACACCAATCAGAAATTTCATTTATGCTCTTTTGTAAACGTGTGTTTACAGTCGCTATGCTTGTGTCTTGTGTATGGATTGTTCCGTCATCAGCGAACATATCACAGTGAACTGTGGGATCAGATATATGAAGTGGTAAGTCATTTATGAATACAGAAAACAGAATGGGTCCTAAGATTGATCCTTGAGGAACGCCACATTTCACATGACCCTCGGATGAATATGATCCATTAAGATGTACTTTTTGTTTGCGTTCATGAAAGTAGGAATTGAAAAATGAAACTGTTGAGTCGTTGGCAAGGTACGTTCGTAATTTAGCTAGTAAGATATCATGATCAACGAGATCAAAAGCCTTTTTAAAGTCTAGAAATACTGCTCCAGTTAATTTGCAGTCATTCATGGCTAATAACCAGGTGTCAGCAAGCCGTGTTAGGGCTGTATGACAAGAGTGGTTCTGACGGAAACCAGATTGCAGTGGGTGAAGAATACTTTTGGTTTCCAGGTAGTCTGAAAGATGTTTATGGATATGTTTTTCTAAAGGCTTTGACAGGACAGAGAGAAGAGAAATTGGCCTGTAATTATTTATTTGTGAAAGATCTTTTGTTTTTGGTAAGGGTACAACTTTGGCCTGTTTTAGAGCTCTGGGGAATACGTTGTTTTTTATGCTGATGTTGTAAATATATGTAAGTGGTTCCGTGATGTAGGGCAGACACAGTTTTAGTATTTTGGGACTGATTTCATCTGGTCCTGATGATTTTTTATTATTCATTTTATTTATATACATTCCAGTTTCATGGACTGCTATACTGGGAATACTAAATGAACTTGTATTATTGGTCCTCTCTTTGCAAAAGTTAATCAGATTTTCAGAGGGGACATATTGATCACAGTTAGAAATAGGACGGGTTAGTAGTTCTGATACTGACAGAAAATGATCATTGAATTTGTTTGCTGTGAAACTGAGAGGCGTGCCTGGGAGCTTTTTCCCACTTCCCTTAATAACTAAGTTCATTGCTCTCCATAGTGATGATACATCTTTATTGTTTTTTACCAGTCGATCAAAGAGAGACTTCTTGGCTTGACGGACCATTGATTTTACCTTATTACGCATCGTTTTGTATTCAATGAAGCGTTTTTCTTTCTTGAGTTTATCTCGTAATGACATCGCATTGATAATGTCTGTTGACAGCCATGGGGGCATTGTTGGATGCTTTACTCTTTTCCGTCGTAGTGGGGCATGTTTATTTAGGACAGTCGTGAACAAGTTGTACCAAATGTCTAGGGCTTCGTTAGGATTACTAGTACTAAACACACTACTGAACTCTACTCTACCAAGATCAGAGAGGAATGCATCCTCATCAAAGTGTTTGAATGATCTATATGTTATACATGTATGATTATTCTTTTTTATTTTTTGAACTTTGGCTGACCAGGTGCAGTTTACAGGTTGATGATCACTTATGCTTAAATCATCTACAGCTGCATTAATTATTGCCTCTGGTTTGTTTGTATAGATATGATCTAAGAGTGTTTCTGATGTTGCTGTGATTCTTGTTGGATCTTTGATTAATTGTTTTAGGCCAACCAGGGTGGTCGTTGACTGCCATGCGGGTTGTGGAGTGAGTAGGTCAAAATTAAAGTCACCTAACATTAGAATGTCTGTATGTCGTTGACACAATTTGTCCATCATCTTTAGAAAGTGGTCATGCCATTCGTATGTGCTCCTGGGATTTCTATATAAAATACCGATAAGTAAAGGTGGAGTTGTTGCAGAAGGCTTTAGCTCCACCCAGATACATTCAACTTCTTTGGTTTCTAAGTCATAACGTCTGTTGGTTATTTGTTGAATATCTCGGTGGATGTAAAGCGCAACTCCAGTTTCTCCATGGCATGAGGGATCTCGCCTGATTACAGAATAGTCTGGGATTGCTATAGCTTCATCTGTAATATGAGATGCTAGTCGTGTCTCGGTCACACCGTACAAATGGTAATAATTTTGTTTGTGTAGGAACACGCACAGGTCTGATACTTTGTTTTGGAGATGATAGACATTAACATGACCAACACGCAGATCCTGTTTTTTTCGAGTGAATGTGGTCATTGGTGATTTCAACACTGCGTCTGCACGCTGAAGTGAAATATATGAAGAGAGGGTAGAAAAAAAAATTGGTCTACCCCTAATACAAAGTGTGAACAATGATATTATACACTGATGAATACAAAATGTAACAGTGCAGAGTCTGTTTTTTTTTCTTGACAGTTCAGCCAAGACTGACTACAGGTATACACACTGTCAGTCTTCAGAGAAAAACAAAACAAAATCAGAACAAAAAGATAAGTAAGTAAACTAAATAAAATAAAGGCTGCACTGAGGATATACTGAGCGTCTCTCGCAGTGCAATACTTGTCTCCACCTAACACTGGGCACAGGCAGACACAGCTGTAGAAAATTAGGTGGTATTAACACCACCCAAAACAAGTCAGTTTCAACCGTCGGTTGAACTGACCAAGTCAATTAAATAATTATGTCTGTAAGTCTCAGTGTCAATCTCATTCAAAGTTATAGCACAACACAGTATCAATGTAAATAAGTTGTCCCCAGGTAATATGCGACACCAACAAGGTGGAGATGGCAGCAGGTCACAACACAGCAGAAGCAAATAAATATTAAGAACGTGGAGAAGAGGTATAGAAAGATATTTAAAAGTAAGAAAGTAAACTAAGTAGCTAAATAGCTAAATAAATAAGTGAATAAATGAATAAACAAATAGGTAGAGAAATGAAAATAATAAAAGAAGATTAATTCATAAAAGGTTTTAGCACCTGCACCAATGCACTGATGATAGATGCAGGATCTACACAATTCTGTTGGGAAGTTATTGCTGTAGCACTTGATCCCAGCATTTGTTGAACTGTAGGTGATTTGGGGTGTCTTGTAGTCATGCAGGGGAATTCAGCATGATACTGTGTGTTGTTCTGCTCCGCACTGACACCAGCGGGGACTGCAGGTGGGTGTTGTAGATGGCTGGAGCTGGGGACTGCAGGTGGGTGTTGTGGGTGGCTGGATATTAGAGATGGGTGCTGTAGACGGCTGGGGACTGCACATGGGAGTTGTAGATGGCTGTAAACTGGAGACAGGTGCTGGAGATTTTTGGAGTTTGGAGATGGATGTTGTAGGTGATTGTAGACTGGAGATTGGTGTTGTCGATGGTTGGAGACTGCAGGTGGGTATTGTAGATTGTTAGAGATTGGAGATGGGTGTTGGTAATGCAGGGGTTTGGGGGCTGTTGGGGGGGTTGAGATAAAAGGTGGGCGTATTGGAGAATTGGGGCCATAACAGGGGTTTTGAACATCATAGGAACGGATGTTTTAGATTGAGAGAGAGAGAGAGAGAGAGAGAGAGCGCGAAACGGACACGCATCTGTGTCAATATCAAGTAATGTCTCTTTTTCATATTTTGTTTTCGTTTTCCTGAAGGAAGCAGATTCTCGCGCATTGAGATCGTATGCCTTTGTTGAAGCAAATTTTATCTCTGATTAAAGTCTATACTGGAATACCAAGTTGAACCATGTTCGGGTTAAGATGAACCAATTTGGAAACGGGATCATTGCCTGAGGACAAACAATGAGACCGAGAAGACGGAACCATGGGAGATAATTCACACGTGATTCTGACTTAGTAACTTTCTAAATTTAGCACTTAGCAATTTTTCCGGCTGTGCAGTGCAAAACTAACGTCTATAAACGTATAACGTCGACGAACGTCTCTAGAGACATAGTCTGCATTGCAAGGATCTTTTTTTCCCTTCGATTTTGTGGTAACCACCTGTGTCATTTAGTACTTGCCTACTTCGCACTAACTGCATGGCTTCGATACAACTTCCACTGTAACAAAGTTTCAGTGTGTGCTATCGGACAACAATACAAAGTTATAGATCTACTACTAATCATAGCAGCCAAGAACGAGGAAGCTACATCTGTCGACCGATCAACACATCCTGGTTTGAATAGCAGTCGTGTTAAGAAGTCACCTGATTGCAAAGTTAGTGGTGATGTAGTTGTCATACTGATAGATTTATTGCAAATAACCCTTTCGTTTTCATCTAGCATTTTAAGATGCAAAGTTGTTTAAAAGCAACACTCGTTATACTGAAAAACATAAAAAGTATCGCACGTCCATGGAGACCGGAAGATCTGTAGAATTTTTACAGCTATTTGCATATATCCGATATATTTTTCTCATGTGCCCTATGGCCTATTAGGCCTGTAGCATGCATGAAGAAATTATGGTGATACAAACATTGTTTTGTTTTCTCTCCCCTCCCCCTTTTTTGTTTCTTCGGTTTTTTTTTTTCAACAGAATAGTATTACCATTATTACTTTTGTGTTCTTAGATTAAATATAGATCTGTCTTGTTGCTTTGTTACTTTCAAATATATTTTTCACCATTCAAAAAAAAGTTGATATTAAGTAAGTAAGTAAGTAAGTATGGAGATTTTTATAGCGCTTTCTATGGACTCAAAGCGCTTCACAAATTTGAAAAGGAGGAGTAAAGTGGTGAAATGGGAGGGGAGAACACATTTTCAACAAAATACATAATACAAGAAATACACATAAACACATACATGCAGGCATGCACGCGTGTGCAGCAACGAATGCAGACACACACACGCACACACAAACACACCCACACACAAACACCCACGCGCGTACCCACACGCACACACACCCACGCACGCATACAATAGAACAAGAAAATTCAGGTTTCAAAAGTACTGGCGGAATAAGTGAGTTTTCAGGTTGGATTTAAAGGAAGAGAGAGAGGGGCTGTGGCGGAGAGAGTGAGGCAGGGAATTCCACTCAACAGCAGCAGAGTATGAGAAGGAACGACCACCATGTTGCTTTCTATTGAATCCGGGGACACGGAATATTCTGTCGTCAGAAGCGGAACGTAAAGAACGAGAAGGAACATAGACTTGAAATAGATCAGATATATACGCTGGAGCAGTGCCCGAGATGACATGAAAGAAATACAAGCAGATTTGTACTTAATTCTTTGTTCGATCGGAAGCCAGTGGAGTTGTTTAAAGAGAGGTGTGCAATGGTGTGATTTGCGAGCTTTGAAAATTAATTTGGCTGCAGAGTTTTGAACCTGTTGAAGGGGTTTGAGAAGAGTCTTGGGACAGCCGAGAAGTAAGGAGTTGCAATAATCTAATCTGAACAGAATACAAGCAGTAAGGAGTTGCAATAATCTAATCTGGACAGAATACAAGCAGTTACAAGTGTTTTTGTTGCTTCATATGCTTCATATATATATTGATAATATATAGACACATGCAGCATAGATATCAGTTTAAGATTTTATTTATTTAGCTAGTTAGTTATTGATTGTACATGTTCTTTGTTCTTTGTTTGCTTATTTGCTTTTAGTTATTGATTGTACATGTTCTTTGTTCTTTGTTTGCTTATTTGCTTTTTGTTTTGTTTTATTTTGTTTCTATTTGCTGCTTTCATCTTTTTTGAGTTGCCTATTGTATTAGTTGCCTATTGTATTAGTTGCCTATTGTATTAGTTGAACCATTGAGGCTGTAATGTACATCTTTTTTGAGTTGCCTGTTGT
The DNA here is from genome assembly GCA_030674185.1 of Monoplex corrugatus. Lineage (NCBI taxonomy): Eukaryota > Metazoa > Mollusca > Gastropoda > Littorinimorpha > Ranellidae > Monoplex > Monoplex corrugatus. Next base: position 1,157,915 of record CM060311.1, on the reverse strand, counting down.
ATTAGTTGAACCATTGAGGCTGTAATGTACATCTTTTTTGAGTTGCCTGTTGTATTAGTTGAACCATTGAGGCTGTAATGTACATCTTTTTTGAGTTGCCTATTGAGTATTGTATTAGTTGAACCATTGAGGCTGTAATGTACATCTTTTTTGAGTTGCCTATTGAGTATTGTATTAGTTGAACCATTGAGGCTGTAATGTACATCTTTTTTGAGTTGCCTATTGTATTAGTTGAACCATTGAGGCTGTAATGTACATCTTTTTTGAGTTGCCTGTTGTATTAGTTGAACCATTGAGGCTGTAATGTACATCTTTTTTGAGTTGCCTGTTGTATTAGTTGAACCATTGAGGCTGTAATGTACATCTTTTTTGAGTTGCCTATTGTATTAGTTGAACCATTGAGGCTGTAATGTACATCTTTTTTGAGTTGCCTGTTGTATTAGTTGAACCATTGAGGCTGTAATGTACATCTTTTTTGAGTTGCCTATTGTATTAGTTGAACCATTGAGGCTGTAATGTACATCTTTTTTGAGTTGCCTGTTGTATTAGTTGAACCATTGAGGCTGTAATGTACATCTTTTTTGAGTTGCCTATTGTATTAGTTGAACCATTGAGGCTGTAATGTACATCTTTTTTGAGTTGCCTATTGAGTATTGTATTAGTTGAACCATTGAGGCTGTAATGTACATCTTTTTTGAGTTGCCTGTTGTATTAGTTGAACCATTGAGGCTGTAATGTACATCTTTTTTGAGTTGCCTGTTGTATTAGTTGAACCATTGAGGCTGTAATGTACATCTTTTTTGAGTTGCCTATTGTATTAGTTGAACCATTGAGGCTGTAATGTACATCTTTTTTGAGTTGCCTATTGTATTAGTTGAACCATTGAGGCTGTAATGTACATCTTTTTTGAGTTGCCTGTTGTATTAGTTGAACCATTGAGGCTGTAATGTACATCTTTTTTGAGTTGCCTATTGTATTAGTTGAACCATTGAGGCTGTAATGTACATCTTTTTTGAGTTGCCTATTGAGTATTGTATTAGTTGAACCATTGAGGCTGTAATGTACATCTTTTTTGAGTTGCCTGTTGTATTAGTTGAACCATTGAGGCTGTAATGTACATCTTTTTTGAGTTGCCTGTTGTATTAGTTGAACCATTGAGGCTGTAATGTACATCTTTTTTGAGTTGCCTATTGTATTAGTTGAACCATTGAGGCTGTAATGTACATCTTTTTTGAGTTGCCTATTGTATTAGTTGAACCATTGAGGCTGTAATGTACATCTTTTTTGAGTTGCCTATTGTATTAGTTGAACCATTGAGGCTGTAATGTACATCTTTTTTGAGTTGCCTATTGTATTAGTTGAACCATTGAGGCTGTAATGTACATCTTTTTTGAGTTGCCTATTGAGTATTGTATTAGTTGAACCATTGAGGCTGTAATGTACATCTTTTTTGAGTTGCCTGTTGTATTAGTTGAACCATTGAGGCTGTAATGTACATCTTTTTTGAGTTGCCTGTTGTATTAGTTGAACCATTGAGGCTGTAATGTACATCTTTTTTGAGTTGCCTATTGTATTAGTTGAACCATTGAGGCTGTAATGTACATCTTTTTTGAGTTGCCTATTGTATTAGTTGAACCATTGAGGCTGTAATGTACATCTTTTTTGAGTTGCCTATTGTATTAGTTGAACCATTGAGGCTGTAATGTACATCTTTTTTGAGTTGCCTCTTGTATTAGTTGAACCATTGAGGCTGTAATGTACATCTTTTTTGAGTTGCCTGTTGTATTAGTTGAACCATTGAGGCTGTAATGTACATCTTTTTGAGTTGCCTGTTGTATTAGTTGAACCATTGAGGCTGTAATGTACATCTTTTTTGAGTTGCCTATTGTATTAGTTGAACCATTGAGGCTGTAATGTACATCTTTTTTGAGTTGCCTATTGTATTAGTTGAACCATTGAGGCTGTAATGTACATCTTTTTTGAGTTGCCTATTGTATTAGTTGAACCATTGAGGCTGTAATGTACATCGAATTAATGTAACAATTTTTAACAGGGACAGTTTACTTTTAACCTGATGTTACTTTGCTAACTTGTATTTGTTATGAACTTACTCAGTTACTGACAAATTTTTCTCATAAGTGTTGTTCAGTTTAGTATCATTGTCAGCAAGAAGTTGCTTTAACCCTTTGACTCCCGCACTCTATCCTCCAACTGCAAAAACTTAACCCTGGTGGATAAGGCGAGGGAATCAAAGGATTAAGTTTTAGCTCTGCTATCATTGTTGGCAATGCAGCATGCTGGTGGACAGTGTGCGGGAGTCAAAGGGTTAAAAAGTGAGCATATTGAACAGGTCTCCCATACCAGTCAGCATCATTGAGTTCGATGGTAGCCACCACATGTCATAACAACTACCCTTTACTCCAGTCCTGATGGTAGCCACCACATCAACCCTTTACTCCAGTCCTGATGGTAACCACCACATCAGATGTCAAAACAACTACCCTTTACTCCAGTCCTGATGGTAGCCATCACATCAGATGTCATAACAACTACCCTTTACTCCAGTCCTGATGGTAACTGCCACATCACATGTCATAACAACTACCCTTTACTCCAGTCCTGATGGTAGCCACCACATCAACCCTTTACTCCAGTCCTGATGGTAACCACCACATCAGATGTCAAAACAACTACCCTTTACTCCAGTCCTGATGGTAGCCATCACATCAGATGTCATAACAACTACCCTTTACTCCAGTCCTGATGGTAACTGCCACATCACATGTCATAACAACTACCCTTTACTCCAGTCCTGATGGTAACCGCCACATCACATGTCATAACAACTACCCTTTACTCCAGTCCTGATGGTAACCGCCACATCACATGTCATAACAACTACCCTTTACTCCAGTCCTGATGGTAACCGCCACATCACATGTCATAACAACTACCCTTTACTCCAGTCCTGATGGTAACCACCACATCACATGTCATAACAACTACCCTTTACTCCAGTCCTGATGGTAACTCAACACCTCTCACTACTTTTACCCCAGTCTCACAAGAAGAAATTTTCAACACAATCAGATCCATGTTGTTCAAAACCTGCGAACTGGATCCTCTTCCAGGTTCTCTCTACTCCGACTGTCTCCCTACTCTCCTCCCATTCATCACTGACATCATCAACACTTCTTTTCAAACTGGAACTGTCCCAGATTCTTTCAAGTCTGCTATTGTTCACCCTCTCCTCAAGAAACACAATTTAGACCCAAATGAACTGAAAAATTACAGACCTATCTCTAATCTCTCTTTCTTGTCAAAACTCCTTGAAAAGGTCGTCCTCAACCAGCTGAACTCTCACCTGTCTGCCAACAATCTCCTCAACCCTTTCCAGTCAGCCTACCGCCAGTGCCATAGCACTGAAACTGCCCTACTACACATTCTCAACAATCTCCTCCTTGCAACTGATACTGGCAAAGTCTCTCTCCTCACACTCCTTGATCTGTCTGCAGCCTTCGATACCATTGACCATGGTATTCTCCTTTCTAGACTTCATCATACTTTTGGCATCTCTGACATTGCTCTCTCCTTTTTCACTTCGTATTTATCAAACAGAAAACAAACTGTTCTCATCAATGGCACTTACTCTCAACCTGCATACCTGACCTGTGGTGTTCCACAAGGATCTGTCCTTGGCCCTGTTCTTTTCACTCTTTATACTCCCCCCTGTCCACCATCATCAACTCCCACTCTATAAAACACCACTTCTATGCTGATGACACCCAACTTCAAGACAGTGACTCACCTGATAATATACAGCGCCTGTTGACTCGCACCACTGAGTGTTACTCGGACATTAAGAACTGGATGACACACAATAGACTTCAGCTTAATGACGACAAGACAGAAGCTATCCTCATTGGCACCCGTCAGAAACTTTCCCAGCTGGCTCCGCTTTCTCTCCCATTATGTAACACATCAGTCCCAATTTCTGATTCAGCTAAAAACCTTGGTGTCTGCATTGACTCTACCCTGTCCATGAACAACTTTGTTTCTCAAACTGCCAGATCTTGCTACTATCATCTCCATCGTATAAGCCTGATCAGAAAGTATCTCTCTGTGGAAACAACTGCAAAACTCGTTCTCTCCTTCATAATGTCTCGCATTGACTATTGCAATTCACTCCTGTCTGGTCTTCCTGCCTCCACCATTCACATCCTACAGCGCATTCAAAACAATGCTGTACGCCTTGTACTCAAAAAGAAAAAAGCTGACCACATATCTCCTCTCCTGGCACAACTTCACTGGCTCCCTGTATCAAAGCGCATACAGTACAAAACTAGACACCATATGCTACAAAAGCCTCAATAACGCAGTCCCCGATTACCTGTCAAGCCTACTTGAGATCTATGTTCCCTCACGTACCCTCCGCTCTGCCTCCGATCCTCTGACTTTTCGCTTTCCACGCACTAAGCTCAATACCTATGGTCCACGAGCCTTCTCTGTTTCTGGTCCACTCTCCTGGAACAAACTTCCTCTCTCAGTCCGTCAGCAACCTACTTTTGCCTCCTTCAAGTCCGCTCTCAAAACTCACCTTTTCTCCTCTGCATAAAATCCTAACCTCACTCAACCCCCCTCTGCAGCCTGTCTCCGCTCGGAGGGGAATCACTTTGTTTTAATATATAATTGTATATGATGTGCTCTCTGTGGTTTTCCATTGGTTTTATTCTTGCTTTTATTGCTTTTATTCTTTCTCCCCATTTGTGGCCATGCGTGTGTGTGTGTGTGTGTGTGTGTGTGGTGTGTGTGTGTGTGTGTGCGTGCGTGCGTGCGTGCGTGCGTGCGTGCGTGCGTGCGTGCGTGTGCGTGCGTGCATGTGTGCGTGTGTGTCTTTTCTGCGCTTGGATTTGATTTTGTCGAGATTTTGCGCTATATAAATATTGTAATTATTATGTATGCATGTGCGTACGTATGTATGTATGTATGTATGTATGTATGTATGTATGTATGTATGTATACGCTTAGATTTATGTATGTATGTATGTATGCATGTATACGCTCAGCTTAGATTTATGTATGTAAGTATGTATGCATGTATGTATGCATGTATACGCTCATATGTATGTAGGTATGTATGCATGTATACGCTCAGCGCTTAGATTTGATTTTATCAAGATTTTGCGCTATATAAATAAAATATATTATTATTATTATTATTATTATTATTATTATTAACCGCCACATCACATGTCATAACACTACCCTTTTACTCCAGTCCTGATGGTAACCACCACATCACATGTCATAACAACTACCCTTTACTCCAGTCCTGATGGTACCACCACATCACATGTCATAACAACTACCCTTTACTCCAGTCCTGATGGTAAGCCACCACATCACATGTCATAACAACTACCCTTTACTCCAGTCCTGATGGTAGCCACCACATCACATGTCATAACAACTACCCTTTACTCCAGTCCTGATGGTAGCCAGCACAGTGTCAAAACAACTACCCTTTACTCCAGTCCTGATGGTAACCACCACATCACATGTCATAACAACTACCCTTTACTCCAGTCCTGATGGTAGCCAGCACAGATGTCAAACAACTACCCTTTACTCCAGTCCTGATGGTAACCACCACATCACATGTCATAACAACTACCCTTTACTCCAGTCCTGATGGTAGCCACCACATCAGATGTCATAACAACTACCCTTTACTCCAGTCCTGATGGTAGCCAGCACAGATGTCAAAACAACTACCCTTTACTCCAGTCCTGATGGTAACCACCACATCAGATGTCATAACAACTACCCTTTACTCCAGTCCTGATGGTAGCCAGCACAGATGTCAAAACAACTACCCTTTACTCCAGTCCTGATGGTAACCACCACATCAGATGTCATAACAAACTACCCTTTACTCCAGTCCTGATGGTAGCCAGCACAGATGTCAAAACAACTACCCTTTACTCCAGTCCTGATGGTAGCCAGCACAGATGTCAAAACAACTACCCTTTACAGTTTACTCCAGTCCTGATGGTAGCCACCACATCACATGTCATAACAACTACCCTTTACTCCAGTCCTGATGGTAACCACCACATCACATGTCATAACAACTACCCTTTACTCCAGTCCTGATGGTAACCACCACATCACATGTCATAACAACTACCCTTTACTCCAGTCCTGATGGTAACCACCACATCACATGTCATAACAACTACCCTTTACTCCAGTCCTGATGGTAACCACCACATCACATGTCATAACAACTACCCTTTACTCCAGTCCTGATGGTAACCCCACATCAGATGTCATAACAACTACCCTTTACTCCAGTCCTGATGGTAGCCAGCACAGATGTCAAAACAACTACCCTTTACAGTTTATCTCCAGTCCTGATGGTAGCCACCACATTCACATGTCATAACAACTACCCTTTACTCCAGTCCTGATGGTAACCACCACATCACATGTCATAACAACTACCCTTTACTCCAGTCCTGATGGTAACCACCACATCACATGTCATAACAACTACCCTTTACTCCAGTCCTGATGGTAACCCCACATCATGTCATAACAACTACCCTTTACTCCAGTCCTGATGGTAAGCCAGCATCAGATGTCAAAACAACTACCCTTTACGTTACCCCAGTCCTGATGGTAGCCACCACATCAACATGTCATTAACAACTACCCTTTACTCCAGTCCTGATGGTAACCACCACATCAGATGTCATAACAACTACCCTTTACTCCAGTCCTGATGGTAGCCACCACATCACATGTCATAACAACTACCCTTTACTCCAGTCCTGATGGTAGCCACCACATCAGATGTCATAACAACTACCCTTTACTCCAGTCCTGATTTTTCTGTGCCACTTCAGTGACCTTCAGACTGCTGATGTTGGTGATGTTCATATAAAAGGGAGTGGTCCAGATTTCTTTTGGCCTCACCATATGATCTATCAAGTTAAACTGTTGTCTTTAGGTTTGGAGTTGGTGTTGCGGGTTGCATGGCTGAGTGATATGATTCATTTTCTTTTGTTGATTTCTATCAGCAGTCGATGTTGGACTGTGAGTTCATTCAAAATGCTTTCATTTGTTATTTTATCTGTCTATATAACTAGAAGAAGCTGCTTGTAGAACTACAATTCTGCTGCTTCGATCTGAAGTTATTTTCATCTGCTTTTCTGCCTGTCCAGGTTTCCTAGCCTTATAACATTACTGGCCATATCAGACATTTAGCATGTCCAGGTTTCCTGGCCATATAACATTACTGGCCATGTCAGACATTTAGCATGTCCAGGTTTCCTGGCCATATAACATTACTGGCCATGTCAGACATTTGCATGTCAGGTTTCCTGGCCATATAACATTTACTGGCCATATAACATTACTGGCCATATAACATTACTGGCCATGTCAGACATTTAGCATGTCCAGGTTTACTGGCCATATAACATTACTGGCCATGTCAGACATTTAGCATGTCCAGGTTCCTTCCATATAATCATTACTGGCCATGTCAGACATTTAGCATGTCCAGGTTTACTGGCCATATAACATTACTGGCCATATAACATTATGGCCAGTTAACATTACTGCCATATAACATTACTGGCCATATAATATTACTGGCCATATAACATTACTGCCATATAACATTACTGGCCATATAACATTACTGGCCATATCAGACATTATAGCATGTCCAGGTTTACTGGCCATATAACATTACTGGCCATATAACATTACTGGCCATGTCAGACATTTAGCATGTCCAGGTTTCTAGCCATATAACATTACTGGCCATATAACATTACTGGCCATATAACATTACTGGCCATATAACGTTACTGGCCATATCAGACATTTAGCATGTCCAGGTTTCTGGCCATATACATTACTGGCCATATAACATTACTGGCCATATAACATTACTGGCCATAGAACATTACTGGCCTTATCAACATTAGCATGTCCAGTTTACTGGCATAGACATTACTGGCCATATAACATTACTGGCCATAGAACATTACTGGCCTATAGACATATACATTACTGGCCACATATAACATTACTGGCCATATCAGACATATAACATTACTGGCCATATAACATTACTGGCCATATAACATTAATGGCCATATAACATTACTGGCCATACAACATTACTGACCATATAACATTACTGGCCATATAAACATTACTGGCCATATAACATTACTGGCCATATAACAATTACATGGCCATATAACATTACTGGCCATATAAACATTACTGGCCATATAACATTACTGGCCATATAACATTACTGGCATATAACATTACTGGCCATATAACATTACTGGCCATATAACATTACTGGCCATATAACATTACTGGCCATATAACATTACTGGCCATATCAACATTAATGGCATATAACATTACTGGCCATATAACATTACTGACCATATAACATTACTGGCCATAAACATTACTGGCCATATAACATTACTGACCATATAACATTACTGGCCATATAACATTACTGGCCATATAACATTACTGGACCATATAACATTACTGGCCATATAACATTACTGCCATATAACATTACTGGTCCATATAACATTACTGGCCATATAACATTGCTGACCATATATACATTACTGGCCATATAACATTACTGGACCATATAACATTACTGGCCATATAACATTACTGGCCATATAACATTACTGGCCATATAACATTACTGGCCATATAACATTACTGCCATATAACATTACTGGCCATATAACATTACTGGCCATATAACATTACTGGCCATATAACATTACTGGCCATATAAGGCCATATAACATTACTGGCCATATCAGACATTTTAGAATGTTGATTTTCAGGGCTATTGGTTCACTTCTGTCTTTCCGAATGTTATTGAATTGAGTTAGATCACTTTCTGTTTTGCCATTCCTACTCTTTATTTTGATGTCTTTAGTACAGGTGCTGTCTTGAGCTTTGATTGAGCCTAGATATTTAAAATCAGTCACTTTTTCTAATGCAGTCATGTTGTCATGTTGATTTGATTATCTTGATATGCTTGACTTTTGTCTCCTTCTAGGTGCATTACCTTTGTCTTCTTGGCATTTGGATTTGGACCTGCCTTCTTGCCCACTGTACGTAGCCTGTACAGGATTCTTGTCATGGTAGCCATATTGTCTGACATCAGTGCAGTAATATTAGCATGTCTTAGATTTGTGATGTTTCTATTGCCAAGGTTTTTCCCCTGTGTTTTCAGTATGTTCTTCTCTCACAACCTGCTGATTGTATGTTACAGAGATGAGGGGAGAGGTTACAGCCTTGACAGAATCCTATTTTGATGCTGAATTATTTGCATTATTTGCTGTTATTTGTATGTGATTGGTGCATTTCAATTGTTATATATTGGGCAGCAGTTAGAAGAACTTAGATGCTCGGGGAACCCATCTTCACGGTATGAAAAAATTATGGTGTATGATATGACACTATCAAATGTGACCTCCCACCACCAATTCAGTCTTAACTCACAATCAGTCAAACAGCACTAGGAGCTGAAAAGGTGACTGAGGGGCTACCTGGGGTGTTTTTCTGTGGACTATAATCTTTTTCCCACAGAATTTTTTTTCTTGAAAAATATTATTAATCAGTTTAAAATGGTATTTCAATGCACTGATCGCAGCAGAAAGAATGCAATTTCCTACCAAAAGTACCTACTTTTGTCTGCTATTATGAACTGTAACCTGTACAGAACCCCTACATGTAATATACTGATAGAAAGCTCTTTGATGCACCTTTCAGATAATGACAGCTAAAATTATAAACAAACAGGGATAAAGCCACCAAATAAAGACATTTAAGGAAAATGTGTAGGAGTGTACATAAAAACTTTAGAGGCTGTTTTCTCAAAATGGCCATCATACAACTTAATGACTTTAAACATACATAATTTCTACATTTATTTGAGTACAATCTTTATTCAAGTACCAAAATGATCAGCAGAATGTACACTTTCCAGTGATATGTATATCTCAAAATACCCAAAATGCGAGTTAAACTGATTTCGTGCTGGCGAGTCACAATTGCTTTGCTGTGGTTGATGAAAATAATGAATGCTGAAGGCCTTTTGCTTGCTGTTTCTGATGTTCATGGTCATGATTTGTAAAATGAATAGTGTGTCAGAAGTAGTTTCTCTGTTGGCCCTGTAACCTGCTTGAGAGTGTGACAGCTTTTCTTCCACTTTCGATCTCGATCCGTTTGATATGATGAGCTGGTGTGACTGATAAGACTTAAGAGCAATGGTTTTGTACAGAACCGCTGGACGAAGCAGCAGGGAAGTTTCAGTCTTTTTCTTATAATTTTGTATTTGGTGTTTGTTTGTGATCTTACATTCACGCTTGACAAAGGCCAGTTGGACGAAAATTTGTGCCTGTCTTGTCTTGTATTAAATACGCATTCTGATTCTGTTTTCGTGTTTTTCTGGTTCCTCTTTGCTTGAACGCGGGCAGTCACACTTGTTTTGAAAAGTAGGTCTGTATTTGGTAGTCTTTGATGGCTGCTGTCACTTCTTGTAAGAGGGTTTCTGGTTTGGAGTGCCGAAAATCAAGATAGGAAGTACCATGTGGATTTGTTGCTGTGGTATCATTGAATAAGTTTTTACGATATTCATGCCATTTTGCAAGAAAGTTTTCTGTCTTGGTTAAAGTGGCTCCATCTTTGCTGTTGATACTCTGATTTTGTGATGAGAATTTGGTTGTTTTCATTTCCTAATTTGTTTGAACATCTCTCTTGATTTTCTTTCTGTATTGCAGTTGAAGATTTTAGCACATTCATGCTCAGGCCATACTCTCTTGTCTCTTTTTATTTTGATTTGTATTTCTCTTTTCAGTTTCTTGTAGTCTTTTTGATTGTTTGTTATTTTTTACATATTCAAAGGTGCCACTACAGAAAAAAAAAGAAGAGAATCATACAAATGCACACAGAAGAAAAGAGGCACACACAGACACACACAGAGGCACACAGACACACTCAGGGGCACAACAGACACACACAAGGGACACAAAACACAACAGAGGCACACACAACACAGAGGCACAACACAACCACAGAGGCACACACAGACACACACACAGAGGCACACAGACACACACAGAGGCACACACAGACACACACATAGAGGCACACACAGAGGCACACACAGAGGCACACACAGACGCACACACAGACACACACAGAGGCACACACAGAGGCACACACAGAGGCCACACAGGCACACACACGAGGCACACACACAGAGGCACACACACACACACATCACACACACTACACACACACACACACACACCACACACACACACACACAACACACACACACACACCACACACACACACACAACACACACACACACACACACACACACACACACACACACACACACCACACACACACAACACACACTGGCACATACAACACACACACACACACCACTCCACAACACACACACACACACACACACACACACACACACACCACACAATATATATATTATTATATATTTATAATATAATAATATAATATATATAAATATTTAATATATATATAATATGTATATATATATACACACACATACACACAGTACAACATATACATCACACACACACACACACACACACACACACACACACACACACACAACCCCTGGCACACACACACACACACACACACACACACACACACACACACACACATACACACACACACACACACACACACAACACACACACACACACACACACACACACACACACACACACACCTGCACACACACACACACAACCCTGCACACACACACACACACACACACACACACACACACACACACACACACACACAACCACACAATCCCTGGCTATCTAAGTAAATGAAAGTCATGCAGGTAGTTAATTTCTTTCTTTATTTATTTTGAAGCATTTTGTGATTTCAACTTGTAAAACTGCAAAATCCTAGAAATTGTTGGTAAATGTGATTCCTGTATGTATTATGTGAGAGCCTGCTTATGTGTGTGTGGATATGTCTGTGTGTATGTGTGTGCATTGTAATCATTTTATAATGAATATCTCAAAATTTGTTCTGTTTCAGATGAAGATGTCCTTATTCAATGATTGTCAGATTGCCCTTGATCTTGGATACACTGTAGGCTTTAAGAAAAAAGCGGAGCTTCGTAAAACCATTATTGAACATGGTGGTATCGTGTCCTACATTGTCACCAAGAAGGTGAGGCAATACTTTGAGAAGTAGTGAAATACATGTAGCAGTGTTGTTCCTTGGATAAATGTTTCAGTATCCGCTGTTTGTTTGATCATAAGACTTATGTTCAGAAGAACCTTCAAGGTAAATAGAGAAGACATAACAAAGCTTTTGTAATGGCTACCTGGCTGAACCTGTCTCTCAGTGAAAAAAAGCTACTTACTGCGTAGCTTTCATCGGCGATCCGGCCGACTTCTTCAGCGCATCTGCTGGGTTGAGAACTGGCTTCAGTGTGCACCGCCGTGAGCGAACTCACGACAGTGCGACTGAATAAGTGAGGAGTACACCGATGGCAGGTTGTGTCGGCCCCGGTCACGGTTGAGGGTGGGGTTCCTTGCGGCGATGTAAACTGCCTCCTTTACTCCCCTCTGGAACCATCTTGCTTCTTTGTCGAGAACTTGCACACTGTCCTTTTCAAAGTGGTGTTGGGTGTGGGTCAGATGTTCTCCCATTGGAGAGGACTCACGTTTGTGGTCTTTTAATCTTTTGTGCAAGTTGCGCTCAGTTTCGCCAATATAACTATGGTCACAGTCCTGGCAGTCTATCTTGTATATCACCCCTGATGTGTCCAATTTGTCTGTTTTGTCTTTGGGGTGGACTAACTGGCTTCTGATGATGTTGGTGGGCTTGGCGTGGATACTGACTCCCAACTTCCTGATCTTCCTGCTGAGAGCCTCAGTGACGCCGCTGACGTATGGCATGGAGACGTGCCCTCTCGAAGGGGTTGGCCGTTCAGTGGAGGGGTGGAGTATGGTTTTCTTGCCCCCCAGGATATCCCAGGCCCACTTCTGGTATCCCGACACACTGAGTACTTTCTTGATGTACTGCACCTCTTCTTCTCTAGCGGTGTCGATAGAGCGGATTACTCCAAGCTTGTGTTCTAGTGGCTGGTGACTGTCGAATTGTAAGTACTGGTCCATGTGGGTCGGCTTCCTATAGATGGAGAAGGTGAGGCCTGTCTCCATCTGTGTGATGCAGGTATCCGACATCGTGATGCTGCCGTTCTCTTCTACCTCATAGGTGAGCTTGATGGCAGGGTATTGGTTGTTGAGATGGTTCGTGAAGTCTTCTACCACCGATCTTTTCAGTACAGTCATAGTGTCGTCCATGTAGCGGCCCCAGTAGCATAGAGTGTGGAACGACGCCAAAGCTTTCTCCTCAAAATTTTCCATAAAGAGGTTGGCGACAATGAGACTCACGGGGGACCCCATGGCTGCACCCTCGGTCTGTTGGTAGAAGTGTCCTTCAAAGGTGAAGTAGGTGGTGTTGAGGCAGCAGGATAGCAGTTCACAGATGTGTTCCACTGGTTGGTTGGTGCGTTGCCGAAGGCTGTTGTCGACCTGTAACCTCCCCCTGATGATGTCAGTGTTGTCCTGCACAGGGACACTGGTGAACACGGCTGTGACATCATAGGACACCAGAATCTCATCAGGTTGTGGTACAAACTTCGACAGCTTCTTCACCAGGTCTGCACTGTTGGCAATGGAATGTTCTGTCTTTCCTACCAAAGGTGAGAGGATGTCTGCAACGAAGCAGGCCATCTCATCAGGGATCCTCTAGAGGCGACAATGGGACGGAGGGGTACATCTTTCTTGTGCACTTTAGGCAGTCCGTAGAACTTAGGCACATCAGTAGCTGAGGGGTACAATCTGCGGTACTGTTCTGAGGAGAGTTCTCCTGACTTCTGTAGACATTGCAGTAGTTTGGTCAGACGGGCAGTATACTTGCTGGTGGGATCTTTGCTCAGCTGTTGGTAGGTCTTTTTGTCATCTAGCAGATTGTGAACCTTCTCATAGTACTGCCCCTTGGATAAGATGACTGTGGCACGGCCTTTGTCGGCTGGGAGAATCATGATGGAATCCTTCTTCCTCAACCCCTGTAGTGCAAGTCTTTCATCCCTGGAAATGTTGGATTTGGGGGGTTGTTTGCTCTGTTTGAGGATATTCACACACTCTGATCGTAAGTGTGTGACCTCTTCTGTTTGAGGACCAATCCATCGACACGCAGTTTTGATGCTGGTAATGTACTCCGTGATGGGAAGTTTGTCTGGAGTGACAGCGTGTATATTTGAGAAGACCTTTCTCAGAATAGGAAAAAAAAAATGAAACGAATGAAACAAACAAACAAAAATAAACCTCAAGCACACACGGACACCCCCCCACCCCCACCCTCCACACGTATACACACACAAATGAATGTGCATGCATGCACACACACACACACACACACACACACACACACACACCACACACACACACACACACACACACACACACACACACACACACACACACACACACACACACACACACACACACACAAACACACACATACACACTCTCTCTCTCTTTCTCTCCAAAAAAACAAAAAAACAAAAAACAAAAACAAAAAACAACCCCCTCAAAAAACAAACAAACAAGCAAACAAAACCTGCATGCAAGCTGATTTTGTCATAGTCAGCAGTTAGAAACTTCTTGAAGAATCACTTCACTTCCCCCCACCTCTTACCCCCACCTGACGGATGTGATGTTATTTGTCACAGTTCATTGGTAACTGCCAGTAACATCAAATGTTCTGTGTTTTTCAGAGTTCATTTGTGGTTGCCAGTGATCCTGAAAAATGCGATGTGTCTTCTAAGTGTCGTATGGCAGTGAAGTACGGTCTACCAGTGGTCAGTCTGGATTACATCTGGGACTGTGTGCGTGCTGGCAAAAGACTGTCGGTTGACCGCTACACGATTGGTGGGAAGAGCAAAGCTCTTGACTTCCGTTCAGGGAAGATCTCAGGTTAGCTTTCGGCAGATGTAATGTTTTGTGTATGTGTGTTTGTTTATCAATGTGTGTGTGTGTGTGTGTGTGTGTGTGTGTGTGTGTGTGTGTGTGTGTGTGTGTGTTGTTTGTGTGTTTGTGTGTGTGTTGCACTTGTGCACACTTGTATGCATATATGCATATGTATACATAACTTTGTATGTATGTGTGTGTGTGCATGCATTTATGTACGTGTGCGTATGTGTGCATATAAATTTACATGATATTTGATGTCAGTGTGCATGTAATATATGCACATTCTTGCTTAACTAAAATAATTAGACAAAGATTTAGTTAATGTTTTACTGAAATCCTTTCTCTCCCTCTATCCACCAGCTTCCTGCACATCTGGGAATAGGGTGAGGAAGTAGATACCTTATAGTTCAGTAGTTCAGGTTTCCTTTTTTTTCTGTCCATCAGCTCCTGACAGCAAAACGCAGACAAGCGGAAGTCGCTTTAAGTCCAAACCAACGTTCAACATACGCAGTGTACCTGTATGGCAGCCGGGCCAGAATGAGTGCCCTGTCTTTGATGAAGAGAACTACGAAGTGGCAAAATATGTTGTGTTTGAGGTGAGAACATGTTTTGGTTTTGATCATAATCAATAATTCAGTTACTAACAGAGTAATTTTATGATATGTGTTATACAGGTGGTGTGTCTTCTTTTTTAAACTTGTCTTAATGTTTTTTTGTAATAGTCATGTTCGCACCATGGATTGTCTTACTGACAAGTTCTTGATCCCTGTGACTCAGGAGTTTTGTGTTCATAGCTTGTTCTAGGATTCATTGAACTCAGATAATTCCATATGCGCTCCACTCAGATCTTCCAGCAAAGCACAAAGCCATATGCTCTTGCATGGTGTTAAAATAGGGAGAGGAAGAGGACCTGTAAAACACTAAGCTGACGTCATCAGCATTGGTGGAGTGTCAAGATGGACAGGGGAATAGACCAGTTTCTGTGCGGCAGGAACTAAAAACATCAGATGTTAAGTTGTTTTTTTTTTGACAGAGGCAGTCAGTGGTCATTAACAACTGTGCCCTGTCCAATGACCAGATGCATATCTTGAGTAGTCTGCTTGTCTTGTCTGATCATATTGAATACGTGTCCTGATTCTATTTTCATGTTTTTCTGGTTCCTGTTTGCTTGAAAGTGGGCAGTCGTGCTTGTTTTGGACTCCCCAGCTTTATCAACTGGTCCAGCCACTCCACAGGGATTATGGGATGCTGACCTTATACTATACTGTCTTTTTACTGTGTCTGTATACCTAACTTTATGCTTTACTATAGTTTTACTGTCTTTTTACTGTGTCTGTGTACCTTACTTTATGCTTTACTGTAGTTTTACTGTCTTTTTACTGTGTCTGTATACCTTACTTTATGCTTTACTATAGTTTTACTGTCTTTTTACTGTGTCTGTGTACCTTACTTTATGTTCACTATAGTTTTACTGTCTTTTTACTGTGTCTGTGTACCTTACTTTATGCTTTACTATAGTTTTACTGTCTTTTTACTGTGTCTGTATACCTAACTTTATGCTTTACTATAGTTTTACTGTCTTTTTACTGTGTCTGTGTACCTTACTTTATGCTTTACTATAGTTTTACTGTCTTTTTACTGTGCCCTGTGTACCTTACTTTATGCTTTACTATAGTTTTACTGTCTTTTTACTGTGTCTGTGTACCTTACTTTATGCTTTACTATAGTTTTACTGTCTTTTTACTGGGGTATACCTTACTTTATGCTTTACTATAGTTTTACTGTCTTTTTACTGTGTCTGTGTACCTTACTTTATGCTTTACTATAGTTTTACTGTCTTTTTACTGTGTCTGTATACCTTACTTTATGCTTTACTATAGTTTTACTGTCTTTTTACTGTGTCTGTATACCTAACTTTATGCTTTACTATAGTTTTACTGTCTTTTTACTGTGTCTGTATACCTTACTTTATGCTTTACACTGTCTTTTTTACTGTGTCTGTATACCTTACTTTATGCTTTACACTGTCTTTTTACTGTGTCTGTATACCTTACTTTATGCTTTACTATAGTTTTACTGTCTTTTTACTGTGTTGTATACCTTACTTTATGCTTTACTATAGTTTTACTGTCTTTTTTACTGTGTCTGTGTACCTTACTTTATGCTTTACTATTAGTTTTACTGTCTTTTTACTGTGTCTGTATACCTTGTTTATTACATTACTGTTGTGTCATTGTGTTATACTTTACTGTTGTGTCATTGTGTTATACTTTACTGTTGTGTCATTGTGTTATACTTTACTGTTGTGTCATTGTGTTATACTGTTACTGTTGTGTCATTGTGTTATACTTTACTGTTGTGTCATTGTGTTATACTTTACTGTTGTGTCATTGTGTTATACTTTACTGTTGTGTCATTGTGTCCTCCATGTACTGTACTGTTGTGTCATTGTGTTATACTTTACTGTTGTGTCATTGTGTTATACTTTACTGTTGTGTCATTGTGTCTCCATATACTTTACTGTTGTGTCATTGTGTTATACTGTACTGTTGTGTCATTGTGTCCTCCATGTACTGTACTGTTGTGTCATTGTGTTATACTTTACTGTTGTGTCATTGTGTTATACTGTACTGTTGTGTCATTGTGGTATACTTTACTGTTGTGTCATTGTGGTTATACTTTACTGTTGTGTCATTGTGTTATACTTTACTGTTGTGTCATTGTGTTATACTTTACTGTTGTGTCATTGTGTTATACTTTACTGTTGTGTCATTGTGTCCTTCATTACTTTACTGTTGTGTCATTGTGTTATACTTTACTGTTGTGTCATTGTGGTATACTTTACTGTTGTGTCATTGTGTCCTCCATATACTTTACTGTTGTGTCATTGTGTCCTCCATATACTTTACTGTTGTGTCATTGTGTTATACTTTACTGTTGTGTCATTGTGTTATACTTTACTGTTGTGTCATTGTGTCCTCCATATACTTTACTGTTGTGTCATTGTGTCCTCCATATACTTTACTGTTGTGTCATTGTGTCCTCCATGTACTTTACTGTTGTGTCATTGTGTTATACTGTACTGTTGTGTCATTGTGTCCTCCATATACTTTACTGTTGTGTCATTGTGTTTATACTGTACTGTTGTGTCATTGTGTCCTCCATATACTTTACTGTTGTGTCATTGTGTCCTCCATATACTTTACTGTTGTGTCATCATGTCCTTCAGGGTGTGAAAAAGAAACAGGATGTCAGCAGCTTTTACTGTCTGGAAATCCATGTGGCTTCCAGAGTGCAGGATCATGATGACACCAACGCTCCCAAGTACCGGCTTTTCTCACATTATGGAAAACTGCAGGATGCATTGGTAAGTATAAGTGTGTGTGTGTGTGTGGTGTGTGTGTGTGGTGTGTGTGTGTGTGTGTGTGTGTGTGTGTGTGTGTGTGTGTGTGTGTGTGTGTTTGAGAGTGTGCTTTTTGAGTGTGTGTCTATATATAGTGTGTAGTGTGTATGTGTAATTTGTAGTGTGTATGTTATTGCATCTTTCTCTGTGCATGTGGGTGTATTATTTGCATGTATTTGTGTGTGTGTGTGTGTGTGTAGTTTGTGTATATGTGTGTGTGGCATAGTTATTGTGTTGTATGTTTATAATCATTTGTTATTTCTTTTAATGTCTATTTGCTTTCAGACAATTGTGCATGGATGTGTGTGTGGTGTGTGTGTGTGTGTGTGTGTGTGTGTGTGTGTGTGTGTGTGTGTGTGTACATATTTATTGATGCATGTGTCTGTCCTTTATCCTTGTTCACATTTTTAATGATGACCAGGGTATATTCATGACCAAGTGTGTTTGCTTGAATGATACTGTTACGGAAATAAATGTATAAAAGGTATTAAACTTTTATTGCTGTATAACCATTGTTTGTCTTTTTTTTCTTAAAAGGCTGGCAGTGCATGCACCACAGAGCTGCGGTATGTGACATCTGCAGATCAAGCTGTGGCAGGCTACAGTAGCCTGTACAAGGAGCAAACTCGTACTCACAAGATGACAGTGGTGGATGGCGTATCTGTCAGAAATGTTGGATCCAAAAAGCTCCAGCAGGTAATGGTTTGTAGATGGTTTTATATTGGTGATAATGCAACATTACTTTACTTATTGCATATTATGCCATTTGCATGTGGGGCTTTCCTCGTGGGGATGCCAGGGGCTCTTTCAGTATAAATAGTATCCCTACCTTCTGGAAATTCTGTGCTAGAAATTTCTTTTCTTCTGTCACTCTCTTTGTTTCTGCCTTGTTCCTTTTGCTTTCTGTCATTTCTTCTTGTCGTTTTCTGCCTTGCTGGTCCATTCGCCTGTATGTGTTCCAATAAAGTCTTAATACTTTCTCTTAGAATTGATTATTGGGTACATGTATTTAGTGCATTTTGGGGTCTAAAGAAATGAGACGTGCGGAAGCATTTTTAGGTAATATAGGCCCGTTTTTACATATGTTTTAAATTCCTTAGTTATGTTTCAGTTTGTATTCAGGTATGTTTTTTAAATCCCATATGTGATAAATTGAATGGAGGGGTGAGTACCAGGGGCATCTCCTTAGATTGTGAGTGCAAATGCATTTGAATGTGTACTTGATTTTCTCTTCCTTTTTTGTTGTTGTTGTTGCCCTTTTGAAGCATTGTGTATGTTTTGAAAAGATTATGGCCCTGATATGGTTCTATGCAATTGGCTGGGCTATAAACAACAATAACAACAACAATAACAATAACATGTAGGGCAGAGTCATCTCTTCTGGGCTGGCCTGTGTGGTGGTGGTGGTCATTAGTTTCTGGGGGGGATCTTGATTCAAGAATCAAGCCAGCCTCTGTATGGAACTGCATATGCATATCAGGGCTTTGAGGTCTCCTGTTGATCACCATTATTTTGTCTTGGGATGTTCCTCTCTTCCATCTTCCTGTTGGTGTCTGCTGAGGGACAGTCCAGATGATGTTGTTCTGTTTGACCAGATGACATGCCCTTTCCATCTCCAGGATCTTGTCATGATGATAGTGTTTGTATTGTCTGATTGTACTGAGTAAGCAGTTGTAGTTTTGTGATAGTGTTGGGCAAGAAGATTGATATTATATATATGGGGAGGGGAATCACACTGTAATATATAATTGCATATAATATGCTCTCTATAATTTTCCATTGCTTTTATTCTTTCTCCCCATTTATAGCCATGTGGTGTGTGTGTGTGTGTGTGTGTGTGTGTGTTGTGTGTGTGCGTGTGCATGTGTGTGTGTGTGTGTGTGTGTGTGTGTGTGCGTGCGTGCGTGCCTGCATGTGTGTGTGCATGCAGTGCGTGTGTGTGTCTGTTCAGCGCTTAGATTTGATTTTATCAAGATTTTGCGCTATATAAGTATTGTATTTTATTATCATTATTATTATTATTAATTATTAAATTATTATATTGTAATTATATACATATATATATATATATGTATGTATCTCTCTCTCTCTCTCTCTCTCTCTCTCTCTTATTATATATATATATATATATATATATATTATAATATCATCATTATCATCAGGTGCCTTGCCGCATGGCGTTGGCGATTATGGACTTCCATCTATCTCTATCTCTTGTTGCCTCAAGCATCTCTTCCACCCTCCCTGTCTTCAGCCACTTTGCAAGTCCGTCTAGTATCTTCTCCCTGGGTCTACCCGGTGCTCTCCTTCCCTCCAGCTTT
Source organism: Monoplex corrugatus (assembly GCA_030674185.1). Taxonomy (NCBI): domain Eukaryota; kingdom Metazoa; phylum Mollusca; class Gastropoda; order Littorinimorpha; family Ranellidae; genus Monoplex; species Monoplex corrugatus. Next base: position 1,137,053 of record CM060311.1, on the reverse strand, counting down.
CCCGTTGTGACCAGGTGCTCCAATATCCCTTTCCTCACAAAATGGCCTATGAATGTTGCCTGCCTTTTCCTAATCTTTCTTATGAATGATCTACTTGTGTCTGCCTCCATCAAGACTGTCTCATTTGTTTTCTTTGCTGTCCATGGAACTCTCAACATCCTTCTTAGAAACCACATCTCGGCTGCCTCAATCTTGTTCTGGCTTTGCTTGTTGACTGTCCATGCCTTGCAACCGTACAACAGTATTGGTTCTATATAACATTCCAGAACTCTCTTCCTGATGTTAATTGATAGGCATTTGTTGGTAAGAATGCTTTCCATTCTTCTTGAATGTTGTTTTTGCTTGGCCAATTCAGCTGGCTATTTCTGATACATGTGCATCTGCCGTCTGATGAAATGATCGTTCCCAGGTATTTGAAATTATCAACCTGTCTCCAGGTTGTGCCATTTGCTGTTATTTTGCGTGAGGGAATTTCATGTTTTTTACTGATCACCGTGACTTCAGTGTTCCTGCTGTTTAGTTCCAACCCTTACCTTTGCTTTCTATTTCAAGTATATTCACAAGGTTTTGTAGGTCTCTTTCACTTTCTGCAATTAGCACGGTGTCATATGTGTATCGAATGTTGTTTATCATTTTCCCTCCAACCTTTAATCCAGGGTCTTCCTCTAGGTTTCTCATAATGTTTTCGCTGTAAAGTAAAAACAGATCTGGTGACAAAACACAGCCTTGTCTGACTCCTCTTTTGGTGTTTTGGAAAGAGTTTATATCGTTTTTCATTCTCATTGCAGCTGTTTGTTCTCAATACATATTTCTGATTATTTGTAGATCTTTTCCATCAATATTGAGTCTTTCTAGTTGGTTGATCAATTCTTCATGTCTTACCCGATCGAAAGCCTTGGTATAGTCAACAAAGCATGAATATAAATCCTTGTTCACCTCGATTGACCTCCCTATGATAGTTGTTAGGATGTGTATGGCATTAATAGTTCCTTTCCCTTCCACAAATCCACACTGTTCATCTGCTATTTCTCTTTTGATTCTATTCCTTGTCCTCATCATGATTATTCTTAATAGGATCTTGGTTACATGACTCATCACACTGATTGTGCTATGCAGTTCGCATTCTATAGCCCCTGTCTTCTTTGGAAGTGCAATGAAAATTGATTTTGACATATCTTTGGGGATTTTTCCAGTGTCTAAATTTCATTTAGGAGGACTTATTTTTTCTATACCAAATTCCTCCAGGGCTTCAATCATCTCTGTGGTAATGTTGTCTAGTCCTGGGGCTTTTCCTGGTTTCATCTTTTTCAGTGCTGCTCTAACTTCATCTTTCATTATGGGTGGTCCTTCAAAGTTCTTTCTTATAATGTGTTCTGCTTTCTGTCATCTTCAAAATGTTCTTTAATGTACTCTCTCCATCTGTCTAATATTTTGTCTTTTTCCATGAGAATCATACCATCTTTCGATTTTAAGCAACCAGTTGATGTGCATGTATTTTTCCTGTGGACAATTTCTTCAATTTGTCTGTACATGTACATACCCTGAGGATCTGTTTTGTGTTGGTCTTCTATTTCTTTGCATTTTGTTTTCAGCCAAGCTTCCGTAGCTTCATTGCACCTATTCCTGATTTTGTTTATCTTCCTGTATATTTCTTCGTTTCTCTTTGCCTTCCTCTGTTCCTCCATCAAGCCTAAAATTTCTTTTGTCATCCAGTTCTTTTCTGCTTTTCTATCTACTACAGGGATTTCTTCACAAGCTTCATTTATCGAATTGCTCAACTTTGTCCATTGTTCCTCACTGTCACCAACGTCTTCCAGAGCACTGAATTTGTTTTGAACATGTACATAAAATTTTTGATGTATCACTTCATCTGTCTTTAAGAGTCCAAGATCTAGTTTGATGTTGCTTTTGGTCTGTTTCCTTTTCCATAATTTCAACCTAAATCTTCCCACTACAGGATTGTGGTCACTGTTGCAGTCTGCACCTGGTAGTGTTTTTGCTGACAGTAAAGAATTTCTAAATCTTTAATTTTATGACCATTGTTTTTGAGAAATTATAATAGGCACAATCTTATTATAATTTACACATATCACGCCTAAACGAATATTATCCATCAAGGAATTTCACTTACTTTTTGTTAGGCCTTATCGGTTCAGCGAACCCTCGTCAGACTGGTGGGCAGAGGCTTGTTGTGGAACTATTCAGTAGTGAGAACACTTCTCACTATCCGTGTGTGACCCCACCCTGCTGTGAATGGGTATCACTGTTGCCTCCAGTCCACCCTGCTGTGAATGGGTATCACTGTCTCCTCCAGTCCACCCTGCTGTGAATGGGTATCACTGTTGCCTCCAGTCCACCCTGCTGTGAATGGGTATCATGTTGCCTCCAGTCCACCCTGCTGTGAATGGGTATCACTGTCTCCAGTCCACCCTGCTGTGAATGGGTATCACTGTCTCCTCCAGTCCACCCTGCTGTGAATGGGTATCACTGTTGCCTCCAGTCCACACTGCTGTGAATGGGTATCACTGTCTCCAGTCCACCCTGCTGTAAATGGGTATCACTGTCTCCTCCAGTCCACCCTGCTGTGAATGGGTATCACTGTCTCCTCCAGTCCACCCTGCTGTGAATAGGTATCACTGTCTCCTCCAGTCCACCCTGCTGTAAATGGGTATCACTGTCTCCTCCAGTCCACCCTGCTGTGAATAGGTATCACTGTCTCCAGTCCACCCTGCTGTAAATGGGTATCACTGTTGCCTCCAGTCCACCCTGCTGTGAATGGGTATCACTGTTGCCTCCAGTCCACACTGCTGTGAATGGGTATCACTGTTGCCTCCAGTCCACCCTGCTGTGAATGGGTATCACTGTTGCCTCCAGTCCACACTGCTGTGAATGGGTATCACTGTTGCCTCCAGTCCACCCTGCTGTGAATGGGTATCACTGTTGCCTCCAGTCCACCCTGCTGTGAATGGGTATCACTGTCTCCTCCAGTCCACACTGCTGTGAATGGGTATCACTGTCTCCTCCAGTCCACCCTGCTGTAAATGGGTATCACTGCCTCCTCCAGTCCACCCTGCTGTAAATGGGTATCACTGTCTCCTCCAGTCCACCCTGCTGTGAATAGGTATCACTGTCTCCAGTCCACCCTGCTGTAAATGGGTATCACTGTTGCCTCCAGTCCACCCTGCTGTGAATGGGTATCACTGTTGCCTCCAGTCCACCCTGCTGTGAATAGGTATCACTGTCTCCTCCAGTCCACCCTGCTGTAAATGGGTATCACTGTCTCCTCCAGTCCACCCTGCTGTGAATAGGTATCACTGTCTCCAGTCCACCCTGCTGTAAATGGGTATCACTGTTGCCTCAGTCCACCCTGCTGTGAATGGGTATCACTGTCTCCTCCAGTCCACACTGCTGTGAATGGGTATCACTGTCTCCTCCAGTCCACCCTGCTGTGAATGGGTATCACTGTCTCCTCCAGTCCCCCTGCTGTGAATGGGTATCACTGTCTCCCCAGTCCACCCTGCTGTGAATGGGTATCACTGTTGCCTCCAGTCCCCCTGCTGTGAATGGGTATCACTGTCTCCTCCAGTCCACCCTGCTGTGAATGGGTATCACTGTCTCCTCCAGTCCACCCTGCTGTAAATGGGTATCACTGTTGCCTCCAGTCCACCCTGCTGTAAATGGGTATCACTGTTGCCTCCAGTCCACCCTGCTGTGAATGGGTATCACTGTCTCCTCCAGTCCACCCTGCTGTAAATGGGTATCACTGTCTCCTTCAGTCCACCCTGCTGTGAATGGGTATCACTGTCTCCAGTCCACCCTGCTGTAAATGGGTATCACTGTCTCCTCCAGTCCACCCTGCTGTAAATGGGTATCACTGTCTCCTCCAGTCCACCCTGCTGTAAATGGGTATCACTGTCTCCTTCAGTCCACCCTGCTGTGAATGGGTATCACTGTCTCCAGTCCACCCTGCTGTAAATGGGTATCAGTCTCCTCCAGTCCACCCTGCTGTGAATGGGTATCACTGTTGCCTCCAGTCCACCCTGCTGTAAATGGGTATCACTGTCTCCTCCAGTCCACCCTGCTGTAAATGGGTATCACTGCCTCCTCCAGTCCACCCTGCTGTAAATGGGTATCACTGTCTTCAGAGTGAGGGAAAGTAAAGCAGAGATAGAGAAGAGATGGTCAACGCCCTCATAATGCTGGCCCTCAGAAAAGTTAAGGCCTCTACCACTTCAGTCTCCTGTGACCTCATGGTTATGAATAAAGTCTTTGCCTTTTTAAAAAAAAATGTACTGTCTTGGTTGTTTTCTTGTATGTGTGAGTATGTATGTGACTGGACAATTGTTACCTCTTTTGAAGTGTCTAACATGCATATATATATGAACTTTTATTTTGTCTGGATATTGCAGATTCTCTCCATCCTGGAAACTGAGGTTGGAGTGGCCTCTCCGGCTGTGTCGGAGATTGTGGAGCACATCTGGAGAGAGGCCGTTGGGGAAGTAGAAACTGTCTTGCAGATTCCTGTTACGTCTGTAAAGCTTGATCAGGTAAACAGCTTGTTGTTAGAGAACCTGTCTAGCTCTGAACTCCCTCATTTCCATCCAACAGTTTTCTGATCTTTTCGGTCACTTGTCCCATCCACCAGTTTTCTGATCTTTTCGGTCACTTGTCCCATCCAACAGATTTCTGATCTTTTCGGTCACTTGTCCCATCCACCAGATTTCTGATCTTTTCGGTCACTTGTCCCATCCACCAGTTTTCTGATCTTTTCGGTCACTTGTCCCATCCAACAGATTTCTGATCTTTTCGGTCACTTGTCCCATCCAACAGATTTCTGATCTTTTCGGTCACTTGTCCCATCCACCAGTTTTCTGATCTTTTCGGTCACTTGTCCCATCCAACAGATTTCTGATCTTTTCGGTCACTTGTCCCATCCACCAGATTTCTGATCTTTTCGGTCACTTGTCCCATCCACCAGATTTCTGATCTTTTCGGTCACTTGTCCCATCCAACAGATTTCTGATCTTTTCGGTCACTTGTCCCATCCAACAGATTTCTGATCTTTTCGGTCACTTGTCCCATCCAACAGTTTTCTGATCTTTTCGGTCACTTGTCCCATCCAACAGATTTCTGATCTTTTCGGTCACTTGTCCCATCCAACAGATTTCTGATCTTTTCGGTCACTTGTCCCATCCAACAGATTTCTGATCTTTTCGGTCACTTGTCCCATCCAACAGATTTCTGATCTTTTCGGTCACTTGTCCCATCCAACAGATTTCTGATCTTTTCGGTCACTTGTCCCATCCACCAGATTTCTGATCTTTTCGGTCACTTGTCCCATCCAACAGATTTCTGATCTTTTCGGTCACTTGTCCCATCCAACAGATTTCTGATCTTTTCGGTCACTTGTCCCATCCAACAGATTTCTGATCTTTTCGGTCACTTGTCCCATCCAACAGATTTCTGATCTTTTCGGTCACTTGTCCCATCCAACAGTTTTCTGATCTTTTCGGTCACTTGTCCCATCCAACAGATTTCTGATCTTTTCGGTCACTTGTCCCATCCAACAGATTTCTGATCTTTTCGGTCACTTGTCCCATCCAACAGATTTCTGATCTTTTCGGTCACTTGTCCCATCCAACAGATTTCTGATCTTTTCGGTCACTTGTCCCATCCACCAGATTTCTGATCTTTTCGGTCACTTGTCCCATCCAACAGATTTCTGATCTTTTCGGTCACTTGTCCCATCCAACAGATTTCTGATCTTTTCGGTCACTTGTCCCATCCACCAGTTTCCTAATCCTTTCACTCCCCTGTCCCATCCAACAGTTTCCTAATCCTTTCACTCCCCTGTCCCATCCAACAGTTTCCTAATCCTTTCACTCCCCTGTCCCATCCAACAGTTTCCTAATCCTTTCACTCCCCTGTCCCATCCACCAGTTTCCTAATCCTTTCACTCCCCTGTCCCATCCACCAGTTTCCTAATCCTTTCACTCCCCTGTCCCATCCAACAGTTTCCTATCCTTTCACTCCCCTGTCCCATCCAACAGTTTCCTAATCCTTTCACTCCCCTGTCCCATCCAACAGTTTCCTAATCCTTTCACTCCCCTGTCCCATCCAACAGTTTCCTAATCCTTTCACTCCCCTGTCCCATCCAACAGTTTCCTAATCCTTTCACTCCCCTGTCCCATCCACCAGTTTCCTAATCCTTTCACTCCCTGTCCCATCCACAGTTTCCTAATCCTTTCACTCCCCTGTCCCATCCAACAGTTTCCTAATCCTTTCACTCCCCTGTCCCATCCAACAGTTTCCTAATCCTTTCACTCCCCTGTCCCATCCAACAGTTTCCTAATCCTTTCACTCCCCTGTCCCATCCAACAGTTTCCTAATCCTTTCACTCCCTGTCCCATCCAACAGTTTCCTAATCCTTTCACTCCCCTGTCCCATCCAACAGTTTCCTAATCCTTTCACTCCCCTGTCCCATCCAACAGTTTCCTAATCCTTTCACTCCCCTGTCCCATCCAACAGTTTCCTAATCCTTTCACTCCCCTGTCCCATCCACCAGTTTCCTAATCCTTTCACTCCCCTGTCCCATCCAACAGTTTCCTAATCCTTTCACTCCCCTGTCCCATCCAACAGTTTCCTAATCCTTTCACTCCCCTGTCCCATCCAACAGTTTCCTAATCCTTTCACTCCCCTGTCCCATCCAACAGTTTCCTAATCCTTTCACTCCCCTGTCCCATCCAACAGTTTCCTAATCCTTTCACTCCCCTGTCCCATCCAACAGTTTCCTAATCCTTTCACTCCCCTGTCCCATCCAACAGTTTCCTAATCCTTTCACTCCCCTGTCCCATCCAACAGTTTCCTAATCCTTTCACTCCCCTGTCCCATCCAACAGTTTCCTAATCCTTTCACTCCCCTGTCCCATCCAACAGTTTCCTAATCCTTTCACTCCCCTGTCCCTCCAACAGTTTCCTAATCCTTTCACTCCCCTTTCCCCTTCTACAGTGTATCCTAACCTTTCACTACCGCTGTCCCAGTCCACAGTTTCTAACCTTGTACTTCCACCTTCCCTATCCTACTGTTTCCTTATCCTTTCACTCCCCTGTCCCATCCAACAGTTTCTAACCTTTCACTCCTTATCAACTGTTCTAAGCTGTCACTCTTCCCTTCACCGTTGTCTGTCAACCTTTTCATACCTCACCCTTCTACCGCTTACTGTCACTTTCACTCCTACCTTATCTACCTGCTGTAGCTGTCACTCTTTTACCTTATCTACCTGCTTGTAGCTGTCACTCTTTCACCTTATCTACCTGCTTGTAGCTGTCACTCTTTCACCTTATCTACCTGCTTGTAGCTGTCATCTTTCACCTTATCTACCTCGTCTTGTAGCTGTCACTCTTGTTCACCTTATCTACCTGCTTGTAGCTGTCACCTTTCACCTTATCTTACCTGCTTGTAGCTGTCACTCTTTCACCTTATCTACCTGCTTGTAGCTGTCACTTTCCCCTTATCTACCTGCTTGTAGCTGTCACTCTTTCACCTTATCTACCTGCTTGTAGCTGTCACTCTTTCACCTTATCTACCTGCTTGTAGCTGTCACTCTTTCACCTTATCTATCTGCTTGTAGCTGTCACACTTTCACCTTATCTACCTGCTTGTAGCTGTCACACTTTCACCTTATCTACTGCTTGTAGCTGTCACTCTTTTTTTCCACCTTAATCTACTGCTTGTAGCTGTCACCTTTCACCTTATCTATCTGCTTGTAGCTGTCACACTTTCACCTTATCTACCTGCTTGTAGCTGTCACTCTTTCACCTTATCTACCTGCTTGTAGCTGTCACACTTTCACCTTATCTACCTGCTTGTAGCTGTCACTCTTTCACCTTATCTACCTGCTTGTAGCTGTCACTCTTTTCACCTTATCTACCTGCTTGTAGCTGTCACACTTTCACCTTATCTACCTGCTTGTAGCTGTCACTCTTTCACCTTATCTACCTGCTTGTAGCTGTCACTTTTCACCTTATCTATCTGCTTGTAGCTGTCACACTTTCACCTTATCTATCTGCTTGTAGCTGTCACTTTTTCACCTTATCTACTGCTTGTAGCTGTCACTTTTCACCTTATCTACCTGCTTGTTGTAGCTGTCACTCTTTCACCTTATCTACCTGCTTGTAGCTGTCATTCTTCACCTTATCTACCTGCTTGTAGCTGTCACTTTTTCACCTTATCTATCTGCTTGTAGCTGTCACTTTTCACCTTATCTACCTGCTTGTTGTAGCTGTCACTCTTTCACCTTATCTACCTGCTTGTAGCTGTCACTCTTTCACCTTATCTACCTGCTTCTTGTAGCTGTCACTCTTTCACCTTATCTACCTGCTTGTAGCTGTCACTCTTTCACCTTATCTACCTGCTTCTTGTAGCTGTCACTGTTTCACCTTATCTACCTGCTTGTTGTAGCTGTCACTCTTTCACCTTATCTACCTGCTTGTAGCTGTCATTCTTTCACCTTATCTACCTGCTTGTAGCTGTCATCTTTCACCTTATCTACCTGCTTGTAGCTGTCACTCTTTCACCTTATCTACCTGCTTGTAGCTGTCACTCTTTCACCTTATCTACCTGCTTGTAGCTGTCACTTTCACTTATCTACCTGCTTGTAGCTGTCACTCTTTCACCTTATCTACCTGCTTCTTACAGCTGTCACTCTTTCACCTTATCTACCTGCTTGTAGCTGTCATTCTTTCACCTTATCTACCTGCTTCTTACAGCTGTCACTCTTTCACCTTATCTACCTGCTTGTTAGCTGTCACTCTTTCACCTTATCTACCTGCTTGTTGTAGCTGTCACTCTTTCACCTTATCTACCTGCTTTGTAGCTGTCATTCTTTCACCTTATCTACCTGCTTGTAGCTGTCATTCTTTCACCTTATCTACCTGCTTGTGTAGCTGTCATTCTTTCACCTTATCTACCTGCTTGTAGCTGTCATTCTTTCACCTTATCTACCTGCTTGTTAGCTGTCACTCTTTCACCTTATCTACCTGCTTGTTAGCTGTCACTTTCACCTTATCTACCTGCTTGTAGCTGTCACTTTCACCTTATCTACCTGCTTGTAGCTGTCATTCTTTCACCTTATCTACCTGCTTTTAGCTGTCACTCTTTCACCTTATCTACCTGCTTGGTAGCTGTCATTCTTTCACCTTATCTACCTGCTTTGTAGCTGTCACTCTTTCACCTTATCTACCTGCTTTGTAGCTGTCATCTTTCACCTTATCTACCTGCTTCTTGTAGCTGTCACTCTTTCACCTATCTACCTGCTTGTTGTAGCTGTCACTCTTTCACCTTATCTACCTGCTTCTTGTAGCTGTCACTGTTTCACCTTATCTACCTGCTTGTTGTAGCTGTCACTCTTTCACCTTATCTACCTGCTTTGTAGCTGTCATTCTTTCACCTTATCTACCTGCTTTGTAGCTGTCATTCTTTCACCTTATCTACCTGCTTGTTGTAGCTGTCATTCTTTCACCTTATCTACCTGCTTGTTGTAGCTGTCACTCTTTCACCTTATCTACCTGCTTGTTGTAGCTGTCATTCTTTCACTTTATCTACCTGCTTCTTGCAGGAAGCTGGTGGATAGGGTGATGAAGTGAAAGGTAGATGCTTTGGTCAGTGTAATGCCAGCAACAGCTGGTAAATTGCTGTTTTGAAAATGGAAATAGTGAAATATATATTCCATGCTGGTAATGTTCACCAGTTCGAATTTGACAAAACCGGCTGATGACCATCGGATTTTCCCCTTCTACAATCCATTTCCCTAAGAGCGAAACAACGTGTGAGCAACTGAGCTGAAGGTCGTGATGTGTATCATGTAGGTATGTGTGTGATGACATTTAGGCACAGACTGTCAATGCGTATAAACATACCACGCCATAACGTCAGTGATAAAGGTTGGGTTTTATAGCCATACAAATCTGGCACTGTTTTCCCACTTTTTTGTCTATCCATGTGCTGAGCATCAGTAATCACTGCCCTGCCCTTCCCCACTCTGTGTGCTGAGCATCAGTGATCACTGCCCTCCCCTTCCCCAGTCTGTGTGCTGAGCATCAGTAATCACTGCCCTCCCCTTCCCCACTCTGTGTGCTGAGCATCAGTAATCACTGCCCTCCCCTTCCCCACTCTGTGTGCTGAGCATCAGTAATCACTGCCCTCCCCTTCCCCACTCTGTGTGCTGAGCATCAGTAATCACTGCCCTCCCCTTCCCCAGTCTGTGTGCTGAGCATCAGTGATCACTGCCCTTCCCTTCCCCAGTCTGTGTGCTGAGCATCAGTGATCACTGCCCTCCCCTTCCCCACTCTGTGTGCTGAGCATCAGTGATCACTGCCCTCCCCTTCCCCAGTCTGTGTGCTGAGCATCAGTAATCACTGCCCTCCCCTTCCCCACTGTGTGCTGAGCATCAGTAATCACTGCCCTCCCCTTCCCCACTCTGTGTGCTGAGCATCAGTAATCTGCCTCCTTCCTCCTCTCCCATTTTCTAGAATATTCGTCCATTCTAGCTTTCTGCATTGTAGCTTTCTGCATTGTAGCTTTCTGCATTGTAGCTTTCTGCGTTGTAGCTTTCTGCGTTGTAGCTTTCAGCGTTGTAGCTTTCTGCGTTGTAGCTTTCTGCGTTGTAGCTTTCAGCGTTGTAGCTTTCTGTGTTGTAGCTTTCAGCGTTGTAGCTTTCAGCATTGTAGCTTTCAGCGTTGTAGCTTTCTGCGTTGTAGCTTTCAGCATTGTAGCTTTCTGTGTTGTAGCTTTCAGCGTTGTAGCTTTCAGCATTGTAGCTTTCTGCATTGTAGCTTTCAGCATTGTAGCTTTCTGTGTTGTAGCTTTCAGCGCTTTCAGCGTTGTAGCTTTCAGCATTGTAGCTTTCTGCGTTGTAGCTTTCTGTGTTGTAGCTTTCAGCGTTGTAGCTTTCAGCGTTGTAGCTTTCTGTGTTGTAGCTTTCTGCATTGTAGCTTTCTGCGTTGTAGCTTTCAGCGTTGTAGCTTTCAGCGTTGTAGCTTTCTGCATTGTAGCTTTCTGTGTTGTAGCTTTCTGTGTTGTAGCTTTCTGTGTTGTAGCTTTCTGCGTTGTAGCTTTCTGCATTGTAGCTTTCTGCATTGTAGCTTTCTGTGTTGTAGCTTTCTGTGTTGTAGCTTTCTGTGTTGTAGCTTTCTGCATTGTAGCTTTCTGTGTTGTAGCTTTCTGCATTGTAGCTTTCTGCGTTGTAGCTTTCTGCATTGTAGCTTTCTGTGTTGTAGCTTTCTGTGTTGTAGCTTTCTGCATTGTAGCTTTCTGTGTTGTAGCTTTCTGCATTGTAGCTTTCTGCGTTGTAGCTTTCAGCGTTGTAGCTTTCTGCGTTGTAGCTTTCTGTGTTGTAGCTTTCTGTGTTGTAGCTTTCTGTGTTGTAGCTTTCTGCGTTGTAGCTTTCTGCATTGTAGCTTTCTGTGTTGTAGCTTTCTGCTTGTAGCTTTCTGCGTTGTAGCTTTCAGCATTGTAGCTTTCAGCGTTGTAGCTTTCTGCATTGTAGCTTTCTGTGTTGTAGCTTTCAGCATTGTAGCTTTCTGTGTTGTAGCTTTCAGCATTGTAGCTTTCTGTGTTGTAGCTTTCAGCATTGTAGCTTTCTGTGTTGTAGCTTTCAGCATTGTAGCTTTCTGCGTTGTAGCTTTCAGCATTGTAGCTTTCAGCTTGTAGCTTTCAGCATTGTAGCTTTCTGTGTTGTAGCTTTCAGCGTTGTAGCTTTCAGCGTTGTAGCTTTCAGCATTGTAGCTTTCTGCATTGTAGCTTTCTGTGTTGTAGCTTTCTGTGTTGTAGCTTTCAGCGTTGTAGCTTTCAGCATTGTAGCTTTCTGCGTTGTAGCTTTGGTTGTAGCTTTCGTTGTAGCTTTCGCGTTGTAGCTTTCTGTGTTGTGTAGCGTTTTCTGCGTTGTAGCTTTGCTTCGCGTTTGTTAGCTTGTCTGCGTTGTAGCTTTCTGTGTTGTAGCTTTCTGCGTTGTAGCTTTCTGCTGTAGCTTCGGTTGTAGCTTTCTGTGTTGTAGGCTTAGCTTGTCTGTGTTGTAGCTTTCCTTGTTTGCTTGTAGCTTTCTGCTGTGTTTTGTTGTAGCTTTCTGTGTTGTAGCTTCTCACTTGCATCATTCCTTTCTCACTGTGCACTCTTCCACTTTCACACCCTTGTCCCCATTTAGATATGTACACATCATGGTTCTTCATTCCATTCACACCCCCTGTGTCCCCATTTAGATATCTGTACACAGTCATGGTTCTTCACTTCCCACTTCACACCCCCTGTTTCCCCATTTAGATATCTGTACACAGTCATGGTTCTTCACTTCCCACTTCACACCACTGTTTCCCATTTAGATACCTGTACACAGTCATGGTTCTTCACTTCCCACTTCACACCCCTGTTTCCCCATTTAGATACCTGTACACAGTCATGGTTCTTCACTTCCCACTTCACACCCCCTGTGTCCCCATTTAGACACCTGTACACAGTCATGGTTCTTCACTTCCCATTTCACACCCCCTGTTTCCCCATTTAGACACCTGTACACAGTCATGGTTCTTCACTTCCCACTTCACACACTGTTTCCCCATTTAGATACCTGTACACAGTCATGGTTCTTCACTTCCCACTTCACACCCCCTGTTTCCCCATTTAGATACCTGTACACAGTCATGGTTCTTCACTTCCCACTTCACGCCCCCTGTGTCCCCATGTAGATACCTGTACACAGTCATGGTTCTTCACTTCTCTGTCATTGTTCTCATCTGCAGCTACACACTACATATAAGTGGGATGTAGAGTGTAACAGATTATTTTTCTACTGTGTCATGCTTTTGTTGTACACATGTTCACGCACTCAAACACATGCAAAAAAGCATTCGTCCGTCACACAACAGCACGCGCTCCTTCCAACCAATGGCACTAAACAAACTGCGATATATATATTTTTTTTATTTATTATTACTAACTTTCACCCATCACTCATACAACATACAACATACAACATACACAACCAAGCACCTTCATACTCTTTCTCTCCTCCTTCGTTTTCTCCTCCCTCTTCGTCTCCTATTCCTCGTTTTCTTTTTATTCTCCTTCTTTTCTTTCTTCTTTCTCGTCTCCTTCTTCCTCGTCTCTTTCTTCCTCGTCTCCCTTTTCCTCATCTCCTTTTCCTCGTCTCCCTCTTCGTCTCCTTCCTCGTCTCCTTCTTCCTCGTCTCCTTTTTCCTCGTCTCCTTTTCCTTCTTATCCTTATTTTCCGCCTTTTTCTTTCTCACCGTTTTCTTCTCTGTCCTCTTCTTCTTCTCCTTTATCTAATTCTTTCTTTCTTCTCTTTTTATTTGTTTCGCCTTCTTTTCTTCATAACTTTTTCGCGTTCTTCTTGTTCTTTTTCTTCTCCTTCTCCTTTCTATAGGCGGTTGTTTTGGAGACTCCTTCCTCTGGGCGGATTCTTTGGCGACTCCTTTGCAAAACCTATTCCACCTTTTGTTTTTTAACTTGGGTGAGCTGTTTTCCGAAAACTCAATCCTACCACACATGCACACACAAAATTTCCTTCCGCACGCAACATAAAACTCATGCATACATCACTCCATGCACACGACACAAAAATCAAGAGCACGCACCACCCTGCGCACATGACATACTGTTACGGTCAGGTTCTCTATGTTTTGCAGCTTCAGACAAGGATACCAGCTGGCAAAATTCGTAGCATGAACACCATGGTGAAGAGGAAATGTCTGGTTTTATCCATTCTTACATGTTCCAGCATGGCTTTTTCTATGATAAAAGCACAGCAGACAATGAGCAAATGTGACCTCCCACCACCAGTTCAGTCTTAACTCGCAGTCAGTCGAACAGCAGTAGGAGCTGAAAAGGTGACTGAGGGTCTGTCTGGGGTGTTTTGACTTTTTCTCAAAATTGGCTTCTGTAGACTATAATCTATCCCCCACAGAATTTTCTTTCTTGAGAAAATACCACTAATCGATTAAATGGTATTTCTTGTAGCAGAAAGAACACAATTTCTTACCAAAAGTACCTATTTTTGTCTCATATTGGGAACCGTAACCTGTACAGAACCCCCACTTGTAATATTTTGACAGAAAGGTCTTTGGTGCACCTTTCGGATAATGACAGCTAAATTAGAAACAAACCGGGTCAAAGCCACCAAATAAACAAATTTAAGGAAAATGTTGGAGATTACATAAAAGTTTAGAGGTCATTTTCTCAAAATGGCCGTCATACAACTTTATGACTTTAAACATACATAATGTCTACATTTTTTTGAGTACAAGCTTTATTCAAGTACCAAAATGATCAGCAGAATGTACACTTTCCAGTGATGTGTATATCTCAAAATAACCAAAATGCTAGTTAAGACAGACTTCATGCTGGGAGGTCACAAATGAACAGTGGACAAACAGTAATCAAACAAACTGAAAAATCAAACCAAACCAAACCAACCAAACCAAACCAAACCAAACCAAACCAAACCACAAACCAAACACCAAACCAAACCAAACCAAACCACAAACCAAAGCAAACCAAACCAAACCAAACTAAACTAAATCAAACCAAACCAGACCGGACCAGACCAGATCAGAAACGAAGCAAAACAACAAAATGAAGCAAATAAACAAACACTCAAAACAAAACGAAATCTCTTGTGTATATGGCCTCAGTTTATCCAGGTGAGAATGGATACCTGATCATGTCCAGATTTGTGGAAAATAAAACAGCGGGGGGAGAGGAGTGTATCCCACTTCATGCACTTGTTATGAGATGGTGACCTGACAGCAGACATTGGGACAGGTTGTCTGTCGGTGTTTTCCATATAGCTGAAGGGTGTGCAGTATGAAATGTTACCCTTATGT
>CM060311.1:1104660-1117160 GCA_030674185.1 Monoplex corrugatus | reverse complement strand
ATGCTGGGTATTTATAGAGAGAATCCTGAAGTTTCCGTTGATATCTCACACGTCACTGAAAGTGTTGGGATTTTCTGGCTAAAAGTAGGAAAAGTCGCTGACCGAATATTCAGTCAGTGGCACTGGAGGTGTATGTTTCTTCCGACTGAATATTTGGTTGGAAGCAGTGAACAGTTTAATGAGTGTAAAATAGTGATATGCGATTTATGCCTTGTGGCAAAAGAGATGATGATCCTAATTAATTGGAAGTATGGCAGTGTGTGTGTGTGTGTGTGTGTGTGTGTGTGTGTGTGTGTGTGTGTGTGTGTGTGTAGTGTGTGTGTGTGTGTGTGTAGGCTTGTACACATGTACGTGTGTTTTTTCATGTGTGTGTTTACATGTGTATGTTTCTGTACATACATATGCATGTGTGACTGTATTCTCTGTGTGTGTGTATGTGTGTATGTGTGTTCGTTCTTTGATTTAACGTCTTTTCACTATAAGTGATATTAGATGCGTGTGTATGTATATGTTTGTATGTGTGTGAGAGTGTATGTGCCTGTGTGTGTATGTGTGTGTGTGGGGTGTGTGGTGTGTGTGTGTGTGTGTGTGTGTGTGTGTGTGTGTGTGTGTGTGTGTGTGGTGATTGTGCATGCATACATCTTCACATGTGTGTTTGTATATGTGTGTGGCCAATTGTGTGTAGGTATATGCACATACATGCCCATGCATGAATGTATTCAGTGTGTGTGTGTGTGTGTATAACTTTACATGCGTGTATGTATGTGTGTGTATGTGTAAATATAAGCATATTTCCATACATGCGTGCATGCTTATCTACATGTGACCTCCCATCACGAAATCAGTCTTAACTCGCAGTCAGTCGAACAGCACTAGGAGTTGAAAAGGTGACTGAGGGTCTTTCTGGGGTGTTTTGACTTTTTCTCAAAACTGATTTCTGCAGACTATAATCTATCCCCACAGAAATTGTTTTCTTTAGAAAATATCAATCAATTTAAAATGGTATTTTAATGCACTGATCGCAGCAGAAAGAACGTAATTTCCTACCAAAAGTACCTATTTTTGTCTTTTTATGAACCGTAACCTGTGCAGACCCCCACATGTAATATACTGACAGAAAGCTCTTTGGTGGTGCACCTTTCAGATAATGACAGCTAAAACTAGAAACAAACTGGGTGAAAGCCACCAAATAAAGAAATTTAAGGAAAATGTGTAGGAGAGCACACAAAAACTTCAGAGGCTGTTTTCTCAAAATGGCTGTCATACAACTTAATGACTTTAAACATACATAACTTCTACATTTTTTTGAGTACAAGCTTTATTCAAGTACCAAAATAATCAGCAGAATGTACACTTTCCAGTGATATGTATATCTCAAAATGCCCAAAATACTAGTTAAGACTGATTTCGTGCTGGCAGGTCACATATATATATATCTTTTCTGTTTCAGTCTCTCTTTTTCTTTTCCTTCTGTGAATGAATACAATGTAAGCACCTTACCTGTTATTCAACCAGTAGTTGCCTTTCCTGCACAGCTGATCAAAGACATGGTGTCAGTGAGTGAGGCAACGTCATGGTCCATGCGACCGGGCGTACAAGCCAAGTACAGAGCACTGCGTTGTAACATGGCGTATGTCGACCCTCAGTCGCATGAATACAAAATCGTCTGTGAGGATCTCCTCTCTTCTGTGGATAGGTGAGTTAGGCTTTTCATGTTTGAGTGAGTAGGTGGGGTGGGATGGAGGGGGAGAGTGGATTTGTGTGTGTGTGTGTGTGTGTGTGTGTGTGTGTGTGTGTGTGTGTTTGTGTGTGTGTGTGTGTGTGTGTGTGTGTGTGTGTGTGTGTGTGTGTGTGTGAGAGAGAGAGAGAGAGAGAGAGAGAGAGAGAGAGAGAGAGAGAGAGAGAGAGAGCCTATGTTGACAAAGGGTTGTACGCTTATGAAAATGTCTGTGACAATCTCCTCATTTCTTTGGTAAGCATGATTGAGTTTGATATTTGTGTAAGGACTTGGTGAGTGTGTGAGTGGCTGGATGTGTGTGTGTGTGTGTGTGTGTGTGTGTGTGTGTGTGTGTGTGTACTTGTGAGAGAGAGGGAGAGAGTGAAAAAAAGAATACTTATATGTGTGTGTGTGTGTGTGTGTGTTTGCGTGCGTGCGTGCGTGCGTGCGTGCGTGCGTGTGTGGGTGCGTGCGTGTGTGGATGCGTGTGTGAGAGAGAGAGAGAGAGTGTGTGTGTATGTGGATGTGTGTATGTGAATATTTGTGTTTGTGTGTGTTGAAAGATGTATGTGATATGTGTGTGATGAAAAACAGATGTATGAGTGTGTTTGCATGATCATACATTGGTTACAGTTACAATTTCACTAAAAATGTATAGAATATACCACCGTTTGGTCATGATTGCAGAGACATTCATGTGAACATCACCAACATCTATGCAGTACAGCGACCTATTGAGGACCAAGGGTTTCGTCACGATCTGCATAACAAACGACAGCTTTTCCACTCTTCAAAGGTGGAAAACTTCCTCGGCATCTTATCCAGGTGATTGTTTTCATGTTAATTTTGAAAAAAAAAATTCTGCAAGCATTCTGATTTTTTTTTTTGATGCAGATGTTGTTTGGCCTTAACTGCGTAGGTGGTATGTTGCTGCACGGTCCGCATATTCCATCTTCCACGAGCGTGCTTGCAGTGTATGTTTGTGTGTCCATAAGCCAGTCACCGACATGACTCACATGATCTTAAACATGCTTATTTGATATACTGAGTGTAAACATATATGAGTTTTAGGCACTGGAAGGTCTGCTCATATGTTGACTTGGGAGATGGGAAAAATCTCCACCATTGACCAACCAGGTGGAGCTGTCTAGGTGGTTCGAACACAGGACCTTCCGATTGGTAGTGTGATGTTTACCTGCTTGACTGTCACATCTGTCACACGCTGGGTATGATTGGTAGTGTGATGTTTACCTACTTGACTGTCACACCTGTCACACGCTGGGTATGATTGATTGGTAGTGTGATGTTTACCTACTTGACTGTCACACCTGTCACACACTGGGTATGATTGGTAGTGTGATGTTTACCTACTTGACTGTCACACCTGTCACACGCTGGGTATGATTGATTGGTAGTGTGATGTTTACCTACTTGACTGTCACACCTGTCACACACTGGGTATGATTGGTAGTGTGATGTTTACCCACTTGACTGTCACACGCTGGGTATGATTGGTAGTGTGATGTTTACCCACTTGACTGTCACACCTGTCACACGCTGGTAGTGTGATGTTTACCCACTTGACTGTCACACCTGTCACACGCTGGGTATGATTGGTAGTGTGATGTTTACCCACTTGACTGTCACACCTGTCACACGCTGGGTATGATTGGTAGTGTGATGTTTACCTACTTGACTGTCACATCTGTCTCACGCTGGGTATGATTGGTAGTGTGATGTTTACCTACTTGACTGTCACATCTGTCACACGCTGGGTATGATTGATTGGTAGTGTGATGTTTACCCACTTGATTGTCACACCTGTCACATGCTGGATATGATTGGTAGTGTGATGTTTACCTACTTGACTGTCACATCTGTCACACGCTGGGTATGATTGGTAGTGTGATGTTTACCTACTTGACTGTCACATCTGTCACACGCTGGGTATGATTGATTGGTAGTGTGATGTTTACCTACTTGACTGTCACATCTGTCACACGCTGGGTATGATTGATTGGTAGTGTGATGTTTACCCACTTGACTGTCACATCTGTCACACGCTGGGTATGATTGGTTGGTAGTGTGATGTTTACCCACTTGACTGTCACACCTGTCACACGCTGGGTATGATTGGTAGTGTGATGTTTACCCACTTGACTGTCACACCTGTCACACACTGGGTATGATTGGTAGTGTGATGTTTACCCACTTGACTGTCACACCTGTCACACGCTGGGTATGATTGGTAGTGTGATGTTTACCCACTTGACTGTCACACGCTGGGTATGATTGGTAGTGTGATGTTTACCCACTTGACTGTCACACACTGTCACACGCTGGTAGTGTGATGTTTACCCACTTGACTGTCACACCTGTCACACGCTGGGTATGATTGGTAGTGTGATGTTTACCCACTTGACTGTCACACCTGTCACACGCTGGGTATGATTGGTAGTGTGATGTTTACCCACTTGACTGTCACACCTGTCACACGCTGGTAGTGTGATGTTTACCCACTTGACTGTCACACCTGTCACACGCTGGGTATGATTGATAGTGTGATGTTTACCCAATTGACTGTCACATGCTGGGTATGATTGATTGGTAGTGTGATGTTTACCCACTTGACTGTCACACCTGTCACACACTGGGTATGATTAGTAGTGTGATGTTTACCCACTTGACTGTCACACCTGTCACATGCTGGATATGATTGGTAGTGTGATGTTTACCCATTTGACTGTCACACCTGTCACATGTCACAGTGCAGCACAGCACAGCACAGCAACATGATACAGAACTGCACATTACTGCAGCACAACTCAAAAACACGGCACAGCACAACACTACATAGCACAGCACAACACAGCACAGCACAGCAACATAATACAGCACAACACAGCACAGCACAACACAGCACAACACAGCACAACACAACACAGCACAACACAGCACAACACAGCACAGCACAGCACAGCACAGCACAGCACAGCACAGCACAGCACAGTACAGCACAGTACAGCACAGCACAGCACAGCACAGCACAGCACAGCACAACACAGCACAGCACAACACAGCAAGCACAGCACAGCACAGCACAGCACAGCACAGCACAGCACAACACAACACAGCACAACACAGCACAGCACAGCACAGCACAGCACAGCACAGCACAGCACAACACAGCACAGCAACATGATACAGAACTGCACATTACTGCAGCACAACTCAAAAACACAGCACAGCACAACACTACATAGCACAGCACAACACAAACAATAGCACAGCACAGCAGAGCACGACACAACAAACACAACATATCACATACACACTACAACACAACAAAGTGCAATACAATACATTGTTGGTTATTGCAGGGGATTGTTGCTGCCCAAAGTGGTGGTGGATGACCATGGGGGAACAAGGTCTGATGCCGGCATGTTGGGGAGTGGAGTCTATTTTGCTAGTGCAGCCAGGTAAGTATCCGTTTATGTTTATTGTTATGTATGTGTACTCACATAGACATAAAAACGAGTGTTTGTGCAGAAAATAGAGAAGTTGTGCCAACACATATATACGTACAGTTGTGTAACATGCATATAGATAGGGATAGGCAGAGAGACAGGCATACACACACATGCGTGCACACACACTCATCTATTATCACTCATAGTGAAAAGACGTTAAAGAACAAATGAACACACACACATGATAATGTGTAATGTGCTTTGCTAAAATGCATGATAATGTGTAATGTGCTCTGCTAAAATGCATGATAATGTGTAATGTGCTCTGCTAAAACACATGATAATGTGTAATGTGCTCTGCTAAAACACATGATAATGTGTAATGTGCTCTGCTAAAACACATGATAATGTGTAATGTGCTCTGCTAAAACACATGATAATGTGTAATGTGCTCTGCTAAAACACATGATAATGTGTAATCTGTTCTGCTAAAACACATGATGATGTGTAATGCTAAAACACATGATAATGTGTAATATGTAATGCTAAAACACAAGATAATGTGTAATCTGTTCTGCTAAAACACATGATAATGTGTAATGTGCTCTGCTAAAACACATGATAATGTGTAATCTGTTCTGCTAAAACACATGATAATGTGTAATGCTAAAACACATGATAATGTGTAATGCTAAAACACATGATAATGTGTAATGCTAAAACACATGATAATGTGTAATGTGTAATGCTAAAACACATGATAATGTGTAATCTGTTCTGCTAAAACACATCATAATGTGTAATGTGCTCTGCTAAAACACATGATAATGTGTAATCTGTTCTGCTAAAACACATGATAATGTGTAATGTGCTCTGCTAAAACACATGATAATGTGTAATGTGCTCTGCTAAAACACATGATAATGTGTAATGTGCTCTGCTAAAACATGATAATGTGTAATGTGCTCTGCTAAAACACATGATAATGTGTAATGCTAAAACACATGATAATGTGTAATGTGCTCTGCTAAAACGCATGATAATGTGTAATATGCTCTGCTAAAACGCATGATAATGTGTAATGTGCTCTGCTAAAAACGCATGATAATGTGTAATGTGCTCTGCTAAAACACATGATAATGTGTAATGTGCTCTGCTAAAATGCATGATAATGTGTAATGCTAAAATGCATGATAATGTGTAATGTGCTCTGCTAAAACGCATGATAATGTGTAATGCTAAAACGCATGATAATGTGTAATGCTAAAATTCATGATAATGTGTAATGCTAAAATGCATGATAATGTGTAATGCTAAAATGCACGATTAATGTGTAATGCTAAAATTCATGATAATGTGTAATGCTAAAATGCATGATAATGTGTAATGCTAAAATGCACGATAATGTGTAATGTGCTCTGCTAAAACGCATGATAATGTGTAATGCTAAAACGCATGATAATGTGTAATGTGCTCTGCTAAAACGCATGATAATGTGTAATGTGCTCTGCTAAAATGCATGATAATGTGTAATGCTAAAACGCATGATAATGTGTAATGCTAAAACGCATGATAATGTGTAATGTGTTCTGCTAAAACGCATGATAATGTGTAATGTGCTCTGCTAAAACGCATGATAATGTGTAATGTGTTCTGCTAAAACGCATGATAATGTGTAATGCTAAAACGCATGATAATGTGTAATGCTAAAACGCATGATAATGTGTAATGCTAAAATGCATGATAATGTGTAATGCTAAAACGCATGATAATGTGTAATGCTAAAACGCATGATAATGTGTAATACTCAATGTGTGGAAATAAGTGTGGAGAATAGCGTTCGACAAAAACGATTTATAATGACGATGATAATAATGATTATTATCATAATAATCTTTTTGCAAAAACAAGACAAGCTGGAATGAAATTTTGCAAATGCAACAACTGGATTAGTGAAAGATTTTCATTTTGCTATTTGTGAGTGAGGTTTACTATGAGCATAGTAGGCTGATCATCTCTCTTGGAGTTCTTTTCCTCTGGCATGACCGAGATGGTCCGTAAGTCATCTCATTTCATTCTGTCACACAAAGTATGAATCTGCTCAAAGGATGGGCATTCCAGTCTATCCATGTAACAATAGTATATTGTATTCTGTGTCCCCACAGCACAAGTGCCTTGTACTCCACTCCGAGCAAAACTCGTGGCACTCGCCTTATGCTGATCAATGAAGTGGCACTAGGCACAGTTTGTGACTTCACCACCACCGACACTGCCCTCACCAAACCGCCAGACGGATATGACAGTGTCCATGGCGTTGGCAGAAAATGCGACAACTCCTCCCAATTTGAGGTAAGTGGGTAGCAGGTTTAGAATGTTCCAGCATTAAAAGCCAATAGAGAGAACCAGGATAAAAAAATATTACCTCAAAACCTAACGCACGCTGTACTATTCTTATTTGTAATAAACAGGAACAAGGACACAAACAGAATTTTGAAAATGAAAAGTATATGTGTGTTATTTTTATTTTCTGTATGTTTGTTATTTTTGTCGTGTGTGTGTGTGTGTGTGTGTGATGTGTGTGTGTGTGTGTGTGTGTGTGTGTGTGTGTGTGTGTGTGTGTGTGTGTGTGTGTGTGTGTGTGTTCATGTATGTGCGTGTGTGTGTGTGTGTGTGTGTGTGTGTGTGTGTGTGTGTGCGTGTGTGTGTGTGTGTGTGTGTGTGTGTGTGTATGTGTGTGTGTGTGTGTGAGTGTGTGTGTGTGTGCGTGTGCGTGTGTGTGTGTGTGTGTGTGTGCATGCATTTGTGCATATAGTTGATAGTCCAATGGAAATGTAGAAATTTGCATTGGAAGGGCAAACCCATATTGGAGATGGCAGTATCTGAAAAATTAAGTTTATGCCTATCGTAACCCATTCAAGACAGTTCTACCTGACATCACACAGTTTATGTCTGTCGTAACCCATTCAAGACAGTTCTACCCGACATCACACAGTTTATGCCTATCGTAACCCATTCAAGACAGTTCTACCTGACATCACACAGTTTATGTCTGTCGTAACCCATTCAAGACAGTTCTACCTGACATCACACAGTTTATGCCTGTCGTAACCCATTGAAGACAGTTCTACCCGACATCACACAGTTTATGCCTATCGTAACCCATTCAAGACAGTTCTACCTGACATCACACAGTTTATGTCTGTCGTAACCCATTCAAGACAGTTCTACCGACATCACACAGTTTATGTCTGTCGTAACCCATTCAAGACAGTTCTACCCGACATCACACAGTTTATGTCTGTCGTAACCCATTCAAGACAGTTCTACCTGACATCACACAGTTTATGCCTGTCGTAACCCATTCAAGACAGTTCTACCCGACATCACACAGTTTATGTCTGTCGTAACCCATTGAAGACAGTTCTACCTGACATCACACAGTTTATGCCTGTCGTAACCCATTCAAGACAGTTCTACCTGACATCACACAGTTTATGTCTGTCGTAACCCATTCAAGACAGTTCTACCTGACATCACACAGTTTATGCCTGTCGTAACCCATTCAAGACAGTTCTACCTGACATCACACAGTTTATGCCTGTCGTAACCCATTCAAGACAGTTCTACCCGACATCACACAGTTTATGCCTGTCGTAACCCATTCAAGACAAAGAAATAAGAGGGAAGCAGGGAGAATTTTTATAATATAATCAAAGAACACAACTCTTGAGAATTATCTCCCATGTTGTATAGAACTTCTCAAATCTAACACAGCTTACGCTACCCACTCAGCTAGCATAGAAGCAGACACAAAGTACAAAAACAGCAAGCTCAGAACACTCCTCAAAAAAGGAGCGCCCAAGCCTACCTTTATACTCTGCAACTACCCTACACACAACTATGAGAGAGGAGAGAAATACGTACAATATATTGATCTTATGTTCAAGATTGACAAAGTCTTTTATTTTTGAACTGACCAAACACACACACATAGACAAGACAGAACATATACATGGTTGCTTCCAAGGCATATAGGTAATACCAAAGAAATAAGAGGGAAGCAAGAGTTGTGTCCTTTGATTATATTATAAAAATTCTCCCTGCTTCCTTGCTTGAGGGTGCCAGCTTTCTTCCACCACGTACATTTCTGATGCTTTGACTTTTTTTTTTGCACAATGCAAAGAAAGACGGCCAAGTGCAGCTTACATATAGTCCAGAACTCTGATAGAAGTTATTTGATAAACACGGCATGGATTAAGAAATAATGGATACAGATGAGTTTTGGATTAGGGGTGTGCTGTTATGAGTATACTTAGTGACCCACTGTTGTTTTGAGTTATCAAGGATGTTCATTTCAAATGAATTGATTTGTCAGACTATAATTACGCATTCTTGTTCTCTTTTTCACATGTCAGTGGTGTCTGCTTACTTGAAGGCTAGGAATTCTTTTGATTCAGATTTAGTCGACTTGTATTGACTCGATGTTTTAGGAGGATGGTATTGTTTGTAGAGGTAGAGAGCTCTTGAAAAACTCTGAGTGTGGCCTTTTGTCCACCCAGCTGTGAATATATAACTCTTTGCATGGATGGGGAAGGAAAAGTGTTAAGGCAGAGGAGGTGAGCATAGCCCTCATAACATGACCGCCAGAAAAGTTTGTTTCTCTCACATCACTTCCTTACGATCTCTTAATTCTTTTCATAAAAGGCACGGACATTTTGAAAGGTACTGCAGTAATTTAGTCCTAAATTCCAGAACTTGTAACTACTGAAATTAAGTGTTTTGTGTGTATGTGTCTGTTTGTGTGTATGTGTCTGTTTGTGTGTATGTGTCTGTCTGTGTGTATGTGTCTGTTTGTGTGTATGTGTCTGTGTGTATGTGTTTGTTTGTGGTGTATGTGTCTGCTTTGCACTTTTGAGTCGCCACAATGTTTGTTTCCTCATCTACAGCTGTGTATTTTTGGTTCAGTCTGTACAGGCAGTATGTTTGTGGTCAGCTGTACAGGCATATGTTTGTGTCAGACTGTAACAGGCAGTAGTGTTTAGTCTGTGAATATTGTGTCTGTTACAGGAGTATGTTTGTGTGTCATGTCTGTCCATATGTGTTGTGTCTGTATTGTGTGTCATGTCTGTAGATATGTGTTGTTGGTAGGTCTGTTGGCCCTTTTTGAGTCTGTACACAATGTTTTTCCAGTCTGTACAGGCATATGTTGTTGGTCAGTCTGTACAGGCAGTATGTTTGTGGTCAGTCTGTACAGGCAGTATGTTGTTGTCAGTCTGTACAGGCAGTATGTTGTGGTCAAATCTGTACAGGCAGTATGTTTGTGGTCAGTCTGTACAGGCAGTATGTTTGTGGTCATCTGTACAGGCAGTATGTTGTTGGTCAGTCTGTACAGGCAATGTTTGTGGTCAGTCTGTACAGGCATATGTTGTTGGTCAGTCTGTACAGGCAGTATGTTGTTGGTCAGTCTGTACAGGCAGTATGTTGTTGGTCAGTCTGTACAGGCATGTTGTTGGTCAGTCTGTACAGGCAGTATGTTGTTGGTCAGTCTGTACAGGCAGTATGTTGTTGTCAGTCTGTACAGGCAGTATGTTTTTGGTGTCTGTACAGGCAGTATGTTTGTGGTCAGTCTGTACAGGCAGTATGTTTGTGGTCAGTCTGTACAGGCAGTATGTTGATTGGGTCAGTGTTGTCAGTAGGCAGTATGTTTGTGGTCAGTCTGTACAGGCTGTATGTTTGTGGTCAGTCTGTACAGGCAGTATGTTGTTGGTCAGTCTGTACAGGCTGTATGTTGTTGGTCAGTCTGTACAGGCAGTATGTTTTGTCAGTCTGTACAGGCAGTTGTTGTTGGTCAGTCTGTACAGGCAGTATGTTGTTGGTCAGTCTGTACAGGCAGTATGTTGTTGGTCAGTCTGTACAGGCAGTATGTTTTGGTCAGTCTGTACAGGCAGTATGTTGTTGGTCATGTACAGCATATGTGACAGTCTGTAAGGCAGTATGTTGTTGGTCAGTCTGTACGCAGTTTGGTCATTGAAGCGTATGTTGTGGTCAGTCGTACAGCAGTCTGTTGTCATCGTAAGGCAGTATGTTGTTGGTCAGTCTGTACAGGCAGTAGTAATTTTGTTTGGTCATGTCCTGTAGTCACAGGCAGTATGTTGTGGTCAGTCTGTACAGCTATTGTGGGCAGTCTGTCAGCATTGTGGTGTTGTACAGGCAAGTTCTGTCGTCTAGCGCAGTTTTTGTGGTCAGTCTGTACAGGCAGTATTTGTTGGTCAGTCTGTACAGGCAGTATTGTGTTCAGCTTCGGTCAGCAGTGTGGTCAGTCTGTACAGTGGCAGTCATGGTGTTTGGTCAGTCTGTACAGCAGATGTTGGTCATTGTACAGCTATGTTTGTGTGTCAGATGTTTGTGGCATGGCAGCTGTATGTTGTTGGTCAGTCTGTACAGGCAGTATGTTGTTGGTCAGTCTGTATAGACAGTATGTTTGTGGTCAGTCTGTGCAGGCTGTATGTTGTTGGTCAGTCTGTACAGGCAGTATGTTGTTGGTCAGTCTGTACAGGCTGTATGTTGTTGGTCAGTCTGCATACTCTTTGATGGCATGCTGGATATTTTCCATGTTTCCGTAAACCACCAGACTGTCATGACTTACAGGATCTTTAACATGTCATGACTTACAGGATCTTTAACATGTCATGACTTACAGGATCTTTAACATGTCATGACTTATAGGATCTTTAACATGTCATGACTTATAGGATCTTTAACATGTCATGACTTACAGGATCTTTAACATGTCATGACTTACAGGATCTTTAACATGTCATGACTTATAGGATCTTTAACATGTCATGACTTACATGATCTTTAACATGCACGCTTGATGGTCTGTGTGTAGGGGGTCAGGCACCGGCAGGTCTGCACACATGTGGATGTAGAAGACAGAAAAATCTCCTCATTTGGTCATCAGGCAGGAGGTACCCAGGCGGGGATCAAACCCCAGACCTTCTGATTGCAAGTCTGATGTCTTACCCACTTGACTACAGCACCCATGATTTTGTGTGTTGTTCTAGTATCTCATAATGAGGGACCATGGTCGTCCGAATCAAAGTCCTCTGCTGAACGTTATTCTTTTTATACAGGCTCCCTGTATCAAAGCGCATACAGTACAAACTAGACACCATGTGCTACAAAAGCCTCAATAACGCAGCCCCCGATTACCTGTCAAGCCTACTTGAGATCTATGTTCCCTCACGTACCCTCCGCTCTGCCTCCGATCCTCTGACTTTTCGCTTTCCACGCACTAAGCTCAATACCTA